>CANYLF010374171.1:0-12194 GCA_948193215.1 Bocquillonia castaneifolia
ATTAGCTCATTTCATAGATAAATTGGCAAGCTATTGTATCTCACTACAACCAGGCCCGATATAGTCTATCATGTTCAACAATTGTCTCAGTTTCTTGATGCTCCAACTCAGACTCATTTATAAGCAGCTCACCGAATTCTCAGTTATCTAAAATCTTCTCCGAGTCAAGGTCTTTTCTTTCTTAGTAATAATCAACTATCTTTAAAAGCTTTCTCTGATTCTGATTAGGCAGCATGTTCTAATACTAGAAAGTCTATTACTGGTTTTTATGTTTTTCTTGGCTCTATATTAATCTCTTGGAAAATAAAAAAGCAGTCAACTATTTCCAGGTCATCTTCTGAAGCAGAGTATCAAGCACTTACAGACCTTACCTGTGAAATATTATTGCTATCTTATCTGCTTAATGATTTACAAATTCCTTATCAACCTGCCGTCTTGTATTGTGATAATCATTCTGCTATAAAACTTGCACATAATCCCATGTTTCATGAGAGAATGAAACACATCGCGATTGGTTGTCATCTCATTAGACAAAAGCTTTAAGACAGCTTCATTCGTTTGCTGCCAATCTCTACCCATCATCAACTTGTAGACTGCTTTACCAAGGCTCTTCTTACACCTCAGTTTCATGACCTTATCTTCAAGTTGGGTATACAAAATTTGTATACTCCAACTTGAGGGGGGGCTATTAAGCTGCTTAAGTGTAGTATAAGAACTATAGTTCCTATTGTAGAGTATTAACTCTTTAATCAGATAGTTGATTAATTAATTCTTTTGTTTTTTTTGTTAAGTTGACAACTCTGTAATTTTAATGAGCTGGCCTTGTATATATACTTTTCTTTGGTGGAGAATAAAGTAATTTGGATTCATTCTTTCATTTTGTAGTAGTTACCATCGACAAAAAAAAAAACTCACAATCATCCTATCGTCATCAACAATAGCAACATCAAGATTATCAACAACTCATGTTTATCATTTTTTAGAGATTTAATCGGAAGCCGTAATCAGATCTTGTCACCGTCAATCACGTTCACGATGGCTAAGGCTAGTACTGCTACGTACAACTCCGATGATTGCTACTCTCTCCGGTGATGGTGTCGGTCTTGAGATCGTCAAATCTGTCGAGCAGTTACTGAGAGAAGTTGCGGTACCCATTGGATGTTTATAGCATAATCGAGACTGAGATTGATCCAAGAACATGTTTTCTCATATGGAAAAAGTAAAATAAAGTTGATTTGAAAGGACCCATGGCTTACCTCATTGTTGTTTGAATTTTAAGGAGATGAATTTTAGTACTGGTTATGAGGATGTTAATCTTTTCATCATCATCATCATCATCATCATCATCATCATCATTATTATTATTATAAGAAAAAAAGAAAAATGAGGGGAGATATTTTTTTTATCTATGTGATATACTGACCTTAACGGTTCTATTAAGGTCTGTTAGGATTAGAGTTTTATTTGCACCCTTTTAAAAATTTAAAGGGTTTAATTGAGACATTTTGAAGTTTAGGTATTGAAGTGAGAATCATGATATAGTTTATGAGCTTATCCGTATCTTTTGCCAAAAATAAACTACAACTCACTTTCTTTGGCTACATGTATGCAAAAATTTTCCAGCCAAAAATTCTTATAAGAAATTTGTGACAAACCAACTTTTTTATCTATTATATATTTAATAATTTTATTACTTGAATGATTAATAAATTTTAAAAGCATTTTTTATAAAAATTAATTATTAGAAAGAATTTTTTTTCAATATATATATATATATATATATATATATATATATATATATATATATATATATTTATATTTCATTCTATATATATAATTTCATATCATATTAAATAAAAGTGTATGATTTCATAAAGTTTTAATTACATTTACAATTTACAATAAATATAAACCTAAATAATATTCTTTTTAACATCTATAAAGAAAAGATAACGCATTAATTATGATTTAATTATTCCATAAATAAGGTTAGAATAAAATTTATGAGATGAGCAAGTAAAACAAACTGAACCATCATTGATCTAGAAAAATATTAAAAATAATTTTAAAATAAGATTTACATGTTATTTATTAGATTAATGATAAATTCCTCATATTTTTATTTTTTATAGTATATTTATTTTTATATGACATTATAATGATTTTAGTTATATATATTTAATTTTGTACGAATAAATTAGTACTAGGTTATTTTAAACTTCATAATATTTATATATTTAATAATTAATATTAATTTATCCACGGCATATATTAAATAAAACAAAACAGGTGGACTGTATTTGAAATTTTCTAATTAATTTGCATAATTTGAATAATTATTGGTTTACTTACCATCTCCAACCAATAACAACAAAATGAGCTCAAACAGCAATATAGTAGTACTGTATAACAAAAGTATAATAATTAATTACTCTTCTTGCAGCATGAAATCGTTAATTAATATCGCGTTATCAATTCACTTTTAATTTTCAGTTAATTAATTAATTAGTTATAATGCATGTAATAATCAAAGACTATCTTTTAGACCAAGTTGCAACTATAATGAAGTTGGCCTTTTTTTTTGGAGACCTTTTATATGGATTTTCACATGTTCAAATGATCTTAATAGTCATTTTCTTGCGTTTTATTATGGGGAATGTTTTTATATAGTCATTTTCAGTTATTCAATGTAAGTGTGTGTTTAACTAACAGAATATTTAATTAGTATAAACAATTTTTTTTTAAAAAAAAGAAATAATAATTGATGAGCAATAACTATCAAAATTTATAGCTGGTACAAGTCAGGAAAATTCTTATCGATATCTGTTTCATGTTTTTATAAACCACTTTTACATAAATTTCATTATTTTTTTTTAATTGTAAAGTCATCTTGTAGATATAGATTTATAAAAACCGAACTTTCCATGCCAAACATTTTGAATACGACTAGATTGAGACTCACTTTTAATATACATTTAAGCTTCAATACACAAATTTTTCTGATTCAAAATTAATCATATATATTTAGGTAAATTCCTGAAATAAATTATAACTGCCAAATAGAAAATATCAAGATAGAGAGAATTATAGGATGAATAATTGAATATTATAGAGGGAAAATAGTTAAAATTGTGTTTACAAAAGTAGCTCTGTGCTTTATCAATTAATGGAAAAGTTGTGCTCATGACATCGGTTAACAAAAGGCAAAGAAGGAATTGGATTTTCCAGGTGTACCACCTAATCGAATTTAGTCTTTATTAACAATAAGAGGACTTAACTTTCTTGGTAGAAAAATTTACCCTGTCATTATCAACACTTCTCTTTCGTATGAAACATTTTATTTTCTGCTCTTTATCTTTAACCTTTTCAGATCGTACCAACAAGATTCGCCAACATTTTTTTTATTCACTTGATAGTTACGTCCTAAAAAAAATATTTTAACACGTTTTTATCTCTTCACTAATCTAAAAACTTGCATCTATCTTTTATTGATATTCTTTCCCAAAAGGAAATATACTTACAGAAAATTTTTTATTCAAATCAGCTAATTAAGTAAAGCCTTTTCATTTGTTTTCAACAAATATTTCCTAAAGAAAATAACTTTTAAGAAAAAAAAAAAGTTTTACCGTCTAGTCATATAACAAACATCACTTAAAAGAAGGGAAACAATTTGCTTTACTTGAAACTTTAATTAAATTATTAATTTTAGTTAAAACTTTAAAATTTATTAGTTCATTTTTTTGGTAAAACGGGACTTACGATACTCCGGTGGTTCCTCACCTATCAAAAAAATGTATATTTTTTTATATATTTTACTCATAATATATATGTATATATATATATATATATTCATACATTTTTATATGTTTTTTTGTTTTTATAAATATATTTAATGATTTTTTTGAATATATAAGTATATAAAATTTAATAAATATTTATTAAAAAATTAAAAATAAATAAAATAAAAACCAACCGAACCGAATTGAAAAAAACCGAATAAATTTGGTTTGGTTCGGTTTCAATATAGGAGTTAGTTCGGTTCGGTTTTAATCTTGAACGACCAAAAAACCGATTGGTTTCAATCCGAACCGAACCGACCAATGTACACCCCTAGTTAAAACTGACAATTTAATCAAAGTTTTAACTAAAATAAATTGTTTTTCCAAAAAAATATACATTTGAAATGTTTTGAGATAAACAACATGAAACTTAGTAAAAAAATATTTTATTCTATTATTTAATTTAAAATCAAATATAAAAACTGCAAGAAAATTTAATTTAAATCATTTTTTTATGATTAGACAATTAACAGAGAAATTATAATATGAAGCGGGCATTTCATGTCAACGTGGTGACATGAAATAGCAAGTCAATTAATAATATTATGCGAGATTTTGAATTCATGAGTAATTACCATGTTAGAGGTTTTCACTTATTTTAGAGGTTTTCATTTATTCTTTCAATAAACTGTCATCATTCTTTGATATGTGGAGAAAAATAAGGATAAAATGTTTCATGTTTCACGTCAGATGTCAAGATGTGAATGATGAGGTTTTTCATCTAAGAATTTCTACTGAAATAAGCAGGCCCTTGTATATTCGCTCCAAGCAAACCCTACAAGTCTAAAGGCTGATTGTAACGCCTTTCCTTTTTAAACCCATTTATACATATACTCAGTATATGTATAGTAAAAATATTAACTTTATCATTTAATAATCTTATATATATATATATATATATATATATATATTAAAATAAAATTGAATCTATTACTACTCTTTGATAAATAAAATTTAGCAATAATATTATAATAACAAAAATACTTTCCCCTAATATCGCTGGAGTCTAGCCACATGGAGCTCTACCAAATCTTGCATTATCTTCCTATTTGATTGTCCTGCAACACTGGATTATTGAGGAAAATAATGAGCTTGATGCTCAATAAGAAAATAAGCATATTTTTATAAATAAATATAATCAACTTAATATTTGAAGTCATTTTTCTTAAACTTCCTCGTTACCAACATAATATGTCAGTTTATATTAATTTATCAGAATATAAAAAAACACTCAACATCACAAACAAATTTATAACACATTTATTTAATTCACAAATAATCTCAAATTCAGCTAATTCCAAAATTCCACCAGAAAAACAATTTCAATTCACAAGTATGTTTCTATCATTTCATAATCCCAATCAAATCAAATTTATTTTACATTCTCAATCAATCCAAAATTTCATCAAATTCACAATCATTTCAATTCTTTCAATTTCTCACAAATTCACCATTCAATAAATGTACATTGTCAATCAATCATCAGTCACAAGATCAGACGGATGACTCATCCTCACCAAATCCTAACCAAATCATTTTCTCATTCATTTAAAAATATAAATAGATGGCCACCGACAAGACTATCCCACCGGCTCAGTCTCACCATCCCTCGACAGGCAGCTACCCCATCGGCTCAGCTTACCCAAAACACACAACCCTTTTTTCTCGATTCAATCCATGCCCATTTCAAACACAATCACAATCAATTCAACTCACCAAATATCACGATTTCTCAATCCAGCTCATAAATTCACAAGTCAACCAATTCCACATCATCACACATCATAATCAATTTTGATAAATTTATTAAATTATCTAAAAGAAAGGTTAAAGGAAAGGTAACCCGATCACACCTTTTTCAATTTCACATCCTTTTCAATTTCACATCTTTTCATTTGGAACAACCTCTTGTTGCCCAATCATAAATCATTCATTTTCCATCTCATCTTTTGGGTTACCAATTTCTAGCCAATCATTTAGACAATCAAACTCATTACCAAAACAAACCAATCAAACAACGACTTCATCTCATAGTCATAATTTCATTTTCACTCAATAATTTATTAAATTTTCACAATTCAATTAATTAAATTATCTATTTACTAATGCCAAACCAATCTATCTAAAATATGGTAACTAACCACTCTTAGTAATTTTTCCATTTAATATACACAATTAATTACCCACTTAATATACCATAATAATTAAATTTACCTATTTATATTTCGCACAATAATTAAATATTAGCATTCAGCATGCATCTTAATAATCCAGGGGTACAACTGGGGTACCCTCACACACACAAAATAACTTATTTCCTCACCTAACTAGCAATTATTTTCCATTCTCTTCAACTCCGATGCTCTTTATCCAAAACCTATATGAATTAATGTTCAAAATAATTTTTTCTAATTTTTGAGACAATTATTATTCAAATTATTTATTTAAAAACACCGCTAAAATTACATAAAAAGGCTTTTAGAGATTACCGGCATCTAATTTTTAGATTTCAATTACACCATTAAGATCAGCATGAAAAATCGAGTCCGGCATATTTTGTCAATGAATAGTGCCTATGAATAGTACCCTCATGAATAGTAACCATATATATGAACATTACAGTATATATAAACAGTATCGTATATGTGAACAATGATTATAAATTAACAGTACGTATGTATGAATAGTATTGTATGCGTGAATAGTACCGTGGGACCCCCTGTACAAACGGTGTCGGAATTAAATTCTAAAAACATCAACAGACTCCTCTCAAGCTCTAGATTGCAGATATATAATCAGTTTTATAAAATAATAAACGGATTTAACAAAAATTAAGAAATTCTATTTAGAATTTCTTACCTCAGATCTGTAAAATCCACCAAGTAAAACCCAGTAATATACAACTTAAAATGTAGGTTGAGAGACCAGAAATCCATAAAAACTAAAATCATTTAATTCTAACTCCATATGTAAAAGTTATGGGAGTTAGAAATTTGAGAGAGTTATATATATATATATAAACATATGCAGAAGGAAGAAGAAGAACGTTTCTTCCTTCTTCTTTTCTTTCTTTTTTTAATAACAATGGTTAATTACCATTGTAACCCCTAAATATTTTATAAAATTACAACTTAATTTTTATAGAAATTTTTCTTACAATTACATTCGAATTAAATTGTAAAAATTTTCTTTTGTAAAAATATATAAAAATCCTCCAACTTATTTATTTTTATTATATATTATTATTATTATTATTTTATTTATATTTTTAAGGGTGTTACATTACTACTAAGTTATGTGAACATAAAGTTTTTTTTTATTCGTTTTGGTGTGATTAGTGGCGGCATGATCTAAGAACCTAAGTTTTTTAATCTAATTGAGAAAATTTTCTTTTAAAGAATTTAAAATTTTTAAGTTTTACTTGTTTTGAAATTTCGAGGATGAAATTTTTGTAAGGGGAAAAGTATGTAATATCCGGTATTTTTCAGAATTTAACAAATTAATTTTTCCATTGAGGTTTTAAATTTTCGATGGAGAACTTAGATTTTCTGTCAATAGAATTTTTCTTTTGTGTTTTAAATATTTTTTTAATATGCGATATTTTCTCATATTGATTTCATGCATAAATTTTAACTTAAACTAAAATTAATATAATATTATGTTTTCAAATATGAATTTTTTTAAAAAAAATCATTATCCGAAGACTAAAAACTTGATTTTATGCATGACATTACAAAAATTAAAATGTCGTGATTAAATTTTAAAAAACGTTGTTAACACCTAATTTTTTATGTAGGAATACGGAAGCGGCTCGGAGGCCCAGTGATGATCATTCATGTTCTAAATAACATGAATTGAGTTGATCTTTGCTTTTTAGAGATTGCATAACCTCACTTTGAGTATGTTCTAAGCTTGCATAACATGTTTTTTTTTTTTTCCAAAATCCAATTTTAAGAATAAACAGTGCATTTTTCATACAGTTTTCATCATAATTTTTTCTACGAGTGTTCGAATGACTTGAAATTTTGATGGTTGGTAGTTAAGGCCATTCTGCACATTTTCTCAGTTTTAAGTTTTTACAAAATCAGATGTTTGGAGGCCCAAAAGGGCCCAACTGCACTCTTGTGACTGGTGTTGGGCTCAATGCCACAAGGAAGACTGGCATTGGGTCCCCAACGCCAGCCACTTATTTCAGCTGCAAAAAGCCCGTTTTCAGGCTACTTCAGCCGGGAATGGCCCGTACGAGCCGTACACGCGTCCCAAGGCTAAGTTTTAAGCTAAACCGGGTATAAATAGGCTCTTAAAACTAGGTTTTTAGGGGGAGGCAACAGTGCATACGAATTTAGGGTTTGATTTCTGATATCAACACTCTAAACTCTTCATAGCAACTAAAAAACAATTCACTTTTACATTGTTTCAATGCAAAAAATCATTAAAGGTTTCGTTTTTTTCATTAAGAGGTGGTTTTGAAGCTTTCAATCCATTGAAGGAAGTCTCCAGCAACCATTAATAAGTAAAAAGCAATACAAAAGTCACTCTAATCGAATCTGAGGGTTATCAAGTGCTTCTAGCCAATTTCTTAAGAGGTAAGTCATCTTTTTCTTTATTTTTATCATCTTTTTATCATTGTTTTCATGATTTGCATGCCATGATTCATTATTTTTATTTGTTTCGGTGTTGTATTCTTTCATTCTACATGTTTAAATAATGATTTTGCACGTTTCTTTTGGTTAAATGTCATTATATGCTATGTCCATGTCTTATAATCGTTAAAAATTATTTCTTTTGCATGTTTACATGTTTATATGTTCAGATCTGATATGTTTGATGTTATTTAAATGTTTTCCATGCATAAAAATCTTTTCTTTTCATGTTTTATTGCATAAAAATTGTTCCTTTTGCATAAAGGTTGTTTCTTTTACGTAAAAATCATGTCTTTTTGAGTTTTAATGCATAAACGTTACATCTTTTATGTAAAGTTGTTTTCGTTGCATGTTTTAATGAATAAAGTTTGTTTCTTTTCATATTAACATGTGAGGTCATATTATTTTATTGTTTTATGAATAAAGTTTGCATCTTTTTGCACGTTTTATGTTTAAAAAGTGAATCTTTTGATGTTTTGCATGTAAAGTTTGTATCTTTTTGCCTTTTAATACATGTCATGATTAGATCTAGGTTATTTTGCCATGTTTCATGCATTATAACATGTTTTGGTGATTGTTTTATGCACTTTTGCTTCTTTATACACGTATTTTCAGGCTTGGTAAACCCGAAAACCTTATTTTTTTATCAAATCGTGTTCTCTATTTGCTGTCTGGTCACCAACGCCACAAGCAAGAGTGGCGTTAGGCCTAAAAGCCTATGGGTAAGTGGCGTTGGGCCTAAACGCCAGTCTCCTGAGTGGCATTGACCCCTGTCTTTGTTCCTTCTGTGCTATTTTACTGGGATTGCTTGCGAACATTAGCTTTCACGTGGAATGCAGTGATAAGGTAAGCTACTAAACCTTCTTTGGTAATGTTTAGATGATTTTATTGCATGAAATTGATTAATAATGCTTATTTGGTAACGTTTTAAGTCTAAAACGGTAGAAACCCTAGGTTGAGTTGTTGAGTTGGTTGTATTATGTGCTTGTTATCACTTTTGCATGTAAATTGACCCTAATTAATGGTTGGCAATTATTAAAATTAACTCTTGTTTGTTATTAAAAATTCACCATTGCATGTTTGTAAGTAAAAGGTATGCTATAATTGCTATGTGTTTTATTGCTTTGCTAGAAGGAATGAAGGTTGGCATAATACTAAGAGTATTGGGTAAAGAATCATATGCTAGGAATTGATAAGTCAGATCCTTGAATCTTTGGGGTCAATGCGCCTTTCGTATTCTTAAGAGGAATCGGGGTGTGCAACTTGTAAGATATTCCCGATGCCGGTTAGGGTGGCGACTACCAATTCAGCCCCGTAGCTAAACACACAATGCCGTAGTTGCTAGTCATGGCTCAGGCTCTGAGGCAAAACCTCCTTGTCTGCAGTTTGGTGACTCCACTGGGGACCTTTTACAGATAGACTTATGATTCAAGTGATTACCAATACTCTTTTTATTATGCTAAACTCTAATTCCTTTGCATTCATTCTTGTATTATAACACCCTACCTCACGGGTACCATTGGTCAAGTCACCTATGATTTACAAGAGTTCTTCATAGGAGGCGAAATCAATGACAACCACTCATAGGTGAAATTGTCCTACTATCGCTTACCATCTTTGTTATGGTTAGTGAGTGATAGTTAATGGGAAATTCTGAGTTGAATGTTCTACCATTGCTAGAACCTTTTTTTGAAAGAGGGAGATGGTTAATGGGAATTCGCCTTCTATGGGAAACTTTTTTAGTCGAACCTGACCGAAGCCATGTAATGATCGTAGCAACTTCCTCTAGGACTTACCAAATGATTGCTTTGTTATGTGATGCCATGAAGCCATTATAACGCCCGAGTCTAGTGGTGATGTTTTAACTCAATGCCTAATTATCGCCTATGGAGGAAGCACTAGTCAAATTGTACCTAACTAGAACAACCTTACAGTATAGGGTCATTTAGAATTGAGAAGAATGACTTTGACTACTACCTTTGAGAAAGGGATATTGGTGTGTCGATCTAATTATACCTGACTGACGCTAAAACGGCCCCGAAATAAGGGGAACATTAAGGGAGTTCGTTAAAGCAAAGACATGGGATAAGGTTATAGTAACGAATTATTATTTGGTTTGTATGTTGAGAGCTTCCTTTGTGTGCAAACATGCATGATACGTCAGCAATAGCATCCCATATTGGTGTGACAGCCCAAGCCAATTCTTAGGAATGTTGACTTGCCAAATGAATACGTGTGTGGGAGAAATAAGGTTGGAAGGTCTACCACTTGGTAGTGCATGTGTTTGACTAACGTTTGCTACTTGTGTCCCTATGTGTTACTTGCATTCATGCATACACGCATACATGCATCCTTACATATGCATGTCATAGCATGCTAACCTTTTGTTTTGCAGGAGCATGAATCCTCCTAAGAATCCAATGAATGATATGTACTTCCAAGCAGTTTGAAATTTGATCCAAACTGAGGTTCGAAAGGCTGTGTAAGAGGAAAGACAACGGGGAAACATGTTGATTGCACCATTGCTTGGGAGACCACTACCTTTGGATTTTGAAATGCCCATGATGGAGAAATATGATGGCTCAACTGACCTAAGGCTTCACCTCATGCAAGTTGACATCATGCTACGAGCGATATTTTTTATCACCTGCTCAAATAGTAAGAGCATTTTCACTAACTTTGGAGGGGGCAACTATGGTATGGTATCAGACGTTGTCTTTTAGAATAAAGAGTAACATGGAGCTCCTGTGGGCAGCCTTTGGGGAGCATTTCCTACCAAAGACGGGTGAAGTAGTTCCACCAGTGCCACAAACTACTCCTGTCATCGACATTTCCAAATCATTGTCAGAGAATTTCAATTATTTGTATGAAAAGAGGCTTATTATCCCAAAGATGGGAGGCCCTACCATAATAACACTACAATGGGGGACCAACGCCTAGAAATATTACATATATTGTGTTTGTTTAGGGCATGATGCTGACCGCTACGGTTTGTTGAAGGAGACCCTACATACTATTATCGCCAGGGACAGATTAGAGGAGAGGAAGTCAGGAAAATTCTATCGGCCAAGTACTCCTAAGAAGAAAGCCATTCCAATTTTTGACTTACTTCAAGGGAGTGTGCGAGGTTCAGCCCTAGATCTATTTGATAAGATGATTACTAAGGGATTTCTTCACTTGGGAAAGCACATCAGACCTCTCCCCGATATGGATACCCCTTACTGTCAGTATCATCGATGCAATGGGCATTATTTGGAAGAATGTATCTCCTTTGTCCATGAATTTCAAAAGCTGGTCCAGAAAGGAATCATCGTTGATGTTGGAGGAGGAATATGGGGTTTTGCTGATGAATGGACTATGATAGATAAGGTGCAGCCACCTCCAGAGATTCCAGGGAGGATAACATTCACCGAAGATGAGAATCGATGGATAAGGGATTACCTGATTTGACACCACCTTGATGAGATGCCTGCGCTGATCGAGTTTATGGAAGAATAGAGAGAAAAGGAGTTTGGTGAGAAGCAATCTGAAGATATGGAAATTTGAAATCTCACCCATGATCAAGGGTTAGATAGGCAGTAGATTTAGGAAGCTTTCTTTCATTACCATTGTTACTTAAATTTTTACTTTCGTGTGTTTTGATCAGTTTTAATATTATAACAAAAGCCCTTGTCATTATCAATTTTCTTTCTAAGGTCAATGATATGAACAC
>CANYLF010374386.1:0-12874 GCA_948193215.1 Bocquillonia castaneifolia
TTCAATCACCCTTAGGGGATCCAGGAAGGATAACATTCACAGAAGACGAGAGCCGGTGTATAAGGGATTACCTGATTCGACATCACCTTAATGAGATGCCTGCACTGATCGAGTTTATGGAGGAACAAAGGGAAAAGGAGTTCGGTGAGAGGCAACCTAAAGACATGGAAGTCTGAAGTTGTACCCTAGACCAAGGATTAGATAGGCAGTAGATTTAGGAAGCTTTCTTTCAATTATTTTTACTTTTTGATCATTTCTAATAATATAACAAAAGCCCTTGTCTTTATCAGCTCTTTCTTTCTAAGGTCAATGATATGAACACCAATTTCATTTACTTGTGTGATGTTTTACTTAATGGCACTGTGCATTGCATAGATCATACCATAAGCATTTTTGACATTAATTCTGTGCAAACACATTCTATTAATATCGGCACAAAAGAACAACCAAAGGAAATAACTCTTGCATTTGATATTACTGCTAATGAGAGAGAAAAATTTGAAAAAATATTAAATAAAAGAAAAGGTGTATTTGCATGGACTTATGATGACATGCTAGGTATTGACAGGACGATCGCCGAACATCATATCCCTGTAGATCCCACCAAGAAGCCAGTCAAACAGAAGCTTTGGAGACTCGGACTAGAATGGGCCAAGCTGATTAAAGAAGAAGTCCAAAAACAGATCAAGGCTAGATTCTTGAAAGTTGTCATTTACCCAGAATGTTTGGCCAATATAGTTCCAGTCGTTAAAAAGGATAGAAGGGTCAGGATGTGTGTAGACTACAGGGATTTAAATAAAGCATCACCGAAGGATGATTTCCACTTACCTCACATTGATGTTCTGATTGATAGTGCAGCTATAAGCGTCATGTATTCCTTTATGGATGGCTTCGCTGGCTACAACCAGATAATGATGGCACTAGTAGACAAGATCAAGACAGCCTTTATCATAGAGTGGGGTGTTTACTGCTACAAGGTCATGCCTTTTGGACTTAAGAATGCAGGGGCAACCTACCAAAGGATTGCCACAACTTTATTTCATGACATGATGCACAAGGAAATCGAAGTATATGTGGATGACATGATGGTAAAGTCAGTGACTAGGGAAGATCATTTTGAAGCCTTAGACCGATTCTTGGCACGAGTTGAGAAGTACAACCTCAGGCTCAGCCCAAAGAAATGTATTTTTGGGGTAACTTCTGGAAAGCTCTTGGGACACATTGTGAGTTAAAAGGGGATTGAGGTAGATCCAGACAAAGTAAAAGCCATTCAAGAGATGCCGAGAGGTCAGAGGATTCCTGGGGAAGATTCAGTACATCAGCAGGTTCATCTCCAGATTAACTACGATCTGTGAGCCCATTTTCAAGTTACTCAGAAAGGGTCAGAAGAGAAAATGGGATGATCAATGTCAGAAAGCATTTGACACGATCAAGCAGTATATAATGAATCCACTTATCCTTCAACCTCCCAGGGTGGGGAAACCATTAAGACTATACTTGGCCTTGGATGATGATGCTATAGGAGCGATGATTGCCCAAGACAATGAAGATGGAGTAAAGCATGTTATCTACTACCTTAGCAGGAAGCTGTTACCTTATGAATCAAAATATGACATTATGCAAAAGACTTGCTTGGCAGTAATATGGACAACATGGAAGTTGAGGCATTATTATCAGTCTTATCAAGTTCAAGCTGTGGCAAAAGTTGACTCACTACGGTACCTATATGAAGCACCATTTTTATTCAGTTGATGAACCCAAGAAATTTTGTAGAGCTCTATGATGATGGGCTCTAGGTTGAAGAGATTGAGTCTAAAAAGAAGAAGACCACCAAGGTTAGCTTAAGCCGTGCCCATATGCAATCTACCAAGGTTGTGGAAGTCAATGTAGTCAAAACCACCCATAGATTCTCCAACTTTAACAAACCCTTGTCTAAAGTATTCAAAAGACTCAAAAGAGAAGGCTTGTTGAAACTTGAACCAGCTAAAAGCCCACCAAACACTAGCTCACCATAATACAACCTAAATGCTTTTTGCCGTTTTCACCATATACAAGGCCATTCCACCGACAACTGCATTAAACTCAAACATTCCATTCAAGACCACATAGATGAAGGAAAAGTTATGGACCCTAATTCTAAAAAACCAAGCACTAAAAATAAGCCACCCACCTATAACAATGTTCCTCCACAAAACAGAGTTGGCTGCATTGACTCAAGTATGACTGAAGACAAGATGTGGGCCTCTTTCACTAATGATGATTTGGATGAGGCATGGGGTTCTATTGATTATGACTCCGCTGAAGAAGGGGAAGCTTTCAAGAAAGCATGGGAGTCCTTTGAAAATATGCATGATGAGCCTGAACTGATGCAATAGTATGTAGAAGATCTCTTGGGCCAACCTTCAGGCAAATTTGATTTTAAAGCCTTATATCTGAAGCATCCACCACTTCTTGTTCCTCTTGGAGATATTGAACCAAGCTGGGGTCCAGAATTTGACATCTATAATAAAAACACACCATGGCCTAAGAAATAGGGTGAGCATTTGAAGGATTGGGAGAAAACTGATGTCTGGCAAAAGTTCCTAGATAGGGAAAGCATTCCAACTAATATTGAGCGAGATATCAGAGTCTTGTGTGATAAGATTGATAAGAAAATCCCATTCCCTAGGGATGAGATTGATTACTATGTGATTAAGACTAGGAAGGATATGAAGATTAAAGATAACTTCAAGTTTGATGCTTGGTACAATTCTAATGAAGATGAGCTTGAGATCGACAATGGGATGCAAATTACTGATTAAGAACCTGCTTTAGTCACTAAAAGTGGGAGAAGGGTTTGGGGAAACAAAAGGAAATTAGCAAGGAGCCCGAGAAAGAAGTAATAGAGGAAGTTGCCTTAACTGACATTATAATTGAGCAACTCAAAAAGACCACCAAGACTAATGCAAGCATATGGGACTTGCTTATCTCCTCAGAGTCTCATTAACGGGCATTGGTCAAGGACTTAACTCAGATACTAGTTCTTAAAACTACTATCCCAGATGAAGTGGTGAGACTTATGACATAAAGGAAGAAGGGGGAGATAACTTTCTCTGACGAGGACTTGCCTTTAGAAGGAAGGGACCACAACAAGGCGTTGTTCATTGCGGTTGAAGTGAATGGAAAGAGAACATTTTGTGTTATGGTTGATGATAGCTCATCCATCAATGTTTGCCCATCCAAGCTCTTATTAAAGATGGGGATAGCCAAAGAAGATTTGAAGCCGTCTAATTTAGTCATTTGGACATATGACGATTCCAAGAGGGCAGTTGAGGGCACATTTATTACGAAAGTCAAGACTGGTCCTATTGTATCAGAAGTTGAGTTCACCATGCTAGACATTCCCATGACCTTTACTGTTCTTCTTGGAAGGCCTTGGTTCCATGCCTTGGGAGGAGTGCCATCCATAGTTCATTAAAAGATCAAGTTTCCTTACCAGGATGAGGTCTTGACTATTTTGGCTGAGCCGGCCACATCAGTTGCGATACTGAAAGCTACTCCCCAATGAAGCATTGCACCTATAGGTTTCTAGATTATGGGTATCTTTGATGAGCCAAACAACCCTACGGTCAACCAAATGATGAAAAAGATGGACTATTTATCGGCACTGGGATTAGATAAGAACCAACAAGGCATCACCCAACTTCCAAACTTCAAGATGCAGATTACCAAAGAAGGTTTAGGCTATAAAGGTGAGAAGATGGATACGGATGGCAAAACTCTTGGTGGTTTCTTTGTTCCTGAGAGTGGTACCATTTAATCTAGGAAGGCTGAACCTGTGGATGTTGGGAAGATTCAAGTTCCTGGCTTCGAGATCTTCAAGGACCTGCTAGACGTGCAAGCTATGAAAGAGATGCTGCTTGAGGGAATTCAAGACATGAAGATAGAGGAGCTGATCAACCCCAAGGACACTACCTTGCCTCATGCTGTAGTTTTTGAGATAGATGAGTTCATAGAGAGCTCTTTAATTGATTTGTTTTATGAAACTTCTGATATTGATGTAATAACATCCGATCTGTTTGAGGATGATTCTGTTTTTCTTTCTAAGGTCAATGATATGAATGCCAATTTCGCTTACTTGTGTGATGTTTTACTTAATGGCAGTGTGCATTACATAGATCATACCATAAGCATTTTTGACATTAATTCTGTGCAAACACATTCTATTAACATTGGCACAAAAGAACAACCAAAGGAAATAACTCTTGCATATGATATTACTGCTAATGAGAGAGAAAATTTTGAAAAAATATTAAATAAAAGAAAATGAGTATTTGCATGGACATATGATGACATGCCATGTATTGACAGAAGCATCGACGAACATCTCATTCCCATAGATCCAACTAAGAAGCCAGTCAAGCAGAAACTTCGAAGACTTAGACCAGAATGGGACAAACTCATCAAAAAAGAAATTGAGAAGTAGATCAAGGCTAGATTCTTGGAATTTGTCAATTATTCAGAATGGCTAGTCAATATTGTCCCAGTCGTAAAGAAGGATGGAAGGGTCAGGATGTGTGTAGACTACAGGGATCTAAACAAAGCTTCACCAAAGGTTGATTTTCCCTTACCTCATATCGATGTTTTGATTGATAGTGCAGCTACAAGCGCCATGTATTCCTTTATGGACGTCTTCGCCTGCTATAATCAGATAATGATGGCACTCATAGATAAGATCATAACAGCCTTCATCACAGAATGGGGTGTTTACTGCTATAAGGTCATGCCTTTTGGACTCAAGAGTGCAGGGGCAACCTATCAAAGGATGGCCACAACCTTGTTCCATGATATGATGCACAAGGAGATTGAAGTCTATGTAGATGATATGATGGTTAAGTCGTCAACCAAAGAAGATCACTTTGAAGCGTTGGATCAGTTCTT
The DNA here is from genome assembly GCA_948193215.1 of Bocquillonia castaneifolia. NCBI lineage: Eukaryota > Viridiplantae > Streptophyta > Magnoliopsida > Malpighiales > Euphorbiaceae > Bocquillonia > Bocquillonia castaneifolia. Next base: position 4,921 of record CANYLF010374386.1, read on the forward strand.
GGCACGAGTTGAGATGTACAACCTCAGACTCAACCCAAAGAAATGCATTTTTGGGGTAACCTCTGGAAAGCTCCTAGAACATAGTAAGTCAAAATGGATTGAAGTAGATCTAGATAAGGTGAAGGCCATTCAAGAGATGCTAGTACCAAAGACTGAAAAAGAAGTCAGAGGATTTCTGGGGAAAATCCAGTACATCAGCAGGTTTATATCCAGATTAACAACAATATGTGAACCCATTTTCAAGCTACTCAGAAAGGATCAGAAGGGTGAATGGGATGAGCAATGTCAGAAAGCATTTGACACGATCAAGCAATATTTGATGAATCCACCTGTCCTTCAACCCCCTAGAGCAGGGAGACCATTGATGTTGTGCTTGGCTTTGGACGACGATGCTATAGGAGTAATAGTCGCTCAAGAAGATGGAAATGGAGTGGAACATGTTGTTTACTACCTCAGTAAGAAGTTGCTACCCTATGAAGCAAAGTACGACATTGTTTAGAAAACCTCCTTAGCAGTAATATGGACGACGCGAAAGTTAAGACACTACTACTAGTCTTACCAGGTTCAAGATGTGGCTAAAGTTGATTAATTACGGTACTTATATGAAGCACTAGTACTAGTGGGGAAGCTCGCTAAATGGTTGGTATTATTGACTGAGTTTGACATACAGTACTTGACCAAGAATACTATTAAGGGAAGAGCTGTAGCAGAGTTTCTAGCTCTTAATCCATTAGAAGGGCAAGAAACATGGGAGTGTATGAATTCCCAGATGAGTCTCTGAATCTGATAGAAGTTAATGGTTAGAAGTTATACTTCAACGGAGCCGTGAACCATAAAGGAGTCGGAATGGGGGCAATCTTAATCACGCCTGAAGAGGAGAACATTCCTTTGGCAAAGAAGTTAGACTTCAAGGTTGTTGGCCTTGGTGGCACCAATCCATCTTATTTTGAGCTTAACAACCTTATCTTGTGTTTGACAAAGCTTCTAATTATGTAGGTTGAAGATCGTTGAGCAAAAGTCAAAAATAGAAAATGATCTGTAATTCACTCCCGCGAGATGAATATCACCCCCATGACTATCACACATCATGTCTGCGATTAGCATTTCACCCCCGTGATTCAAGATGTACATTTGGGTGAAAAATGCAAGCTCCTACCTCATTATTTCGTGCCCACGATCAAGGAATTCATGCTCGCGATCTTAAGAACTAGAAAACACATTTTAAGGGGATTCTCTGGTCTAACAGATCATGCCTGCAATTAATGTAATCGCTCTTGCAATTTTAGGAACCAGAAGACACATTTCAAAGGCATTCACTGGTCCATAATATTGTGACTGTGACATATGAAATCACCCCCACGATTTCAAGAAATAAAAGGCACTCTTCAAGGCATTTTCTAAAGGATGATATTGCACCTGCGATAAAACAAATCACCCCCACGATTTCTTGGTCAACATGACCGTTGGAGGATGTTTCAAACCCCGCGCCCACCACCATGGTTTCACGCCCGCAATTCACGGCAATCATGACTTTTGTTTTTATGGCTATAAATACCCCTCTTAATTGTGTTTATACATAACACACATTCTTAGATAGCCAAAACTCTTTCAAATTATTTTCTAAATTTCTTTGTAAATAAATTCATTTGTGAATTTATTATGTGTGGGTAGTTAGAGCTCTAAAGCATTTGTTGCTTGGGTTGGGTGATCTTTCTATCTTGTACAAGTGTCAATCTTTGTGAGGATTGGGAAACACTTGGATAGGTTTGGTGTTAGCCCTGTAAACACTAGGTTTGGAGAGAGAACCTAAGTAATTCTCTTTGTAAAGGTTGGAGATTGCCTGTTAAATCTCCTTCTAAAGGTCATGAGATAGCCTATGAAATCTCACATTTTAAAGGTTGAAGATAGCCTGTTAAATCTTCATTGTAAAGGTTGGAGATAGCCTGTTAAATCTCCTTGTAAAGGTCGTTCGATAGCTTGTGAAATCTCACATTGTAAAGGTTGAAGATAGCTTGTGAAATCTTCATTGTAAAGGTTGGAGATAGCCTAGTAAATGTCTTTGTAATCCATTTATGGTAGTGGAACCCCAAATTGTGTATTTGGGAGAAGTGGATGCAGGTCAAGAGTTGGACCGAACCCCTATAAATTTCTATCTATTCCCCAAAGCAATTTTTATTATTCAATTCCGCACCAATTCACCCCTCCCCCTCTTGGGCATTTCAAAGGTAACTAATAACATGGCCGAATACGAGGCATGCATCTTTGGTTTGGAAGCAGCCATTGCAGCAGGAGCAAAGAACCTCACTGTCTATGTAGATTCAATGCTCATCATCAAACAAGCCTCAAAAAAATGGGAAGTCAAAGACGAGAAGCTGAAACCTTATGTGAAGTACATTTAGATGCTCACACTGAGTATTTCTAATTGTACCTTTGCACATCTACCTAGAGAAGAAAATCAAATGGCAAACGCACTTGCAACATTGGCATCCTTGTGCGAAAATCCTAGAGATGTATCTATGAAACCTCTAGGGATGTGTAGAGCAAGAATCCCCTGCTACCAAGGCAAAGAGTAATGATTGTGAATGAACCCAAAGAGAAGCCATGGTTCTATGAAATTCTGAGATCCCTAAAAAAAGGGGAATATCCAGAATGAGCTAATGGGAAGCAGAAGCATGCTTTGAGGGTCAGCTCAAGAAGCTACACTTATCATGAGGGTATACTCTACAGACGAGCTTTGAATGGAATACTGCTTCAATGTCTGGACCAATATGAAGTAGAAGAAGTAATGAGTATGTGGCCCCTACATAAGTGGGCATACCTTAGTAAAGAAGATAGTCTAGCAAGGATATTACTGGGATAAGATGGATAAAGATTGCATGAAGATGGTCAGAAAATGCCATGAATGTTAGTTGAACGGGAATCAGATTCACCTGTCGCCAACAGAACTGCATAATTTAACTTCTCTTTGGCCATTTTCAACTTGGGGAATATATATTATTGGAGAGATATTGTTGTGGCTATCAAATACTTTTCAAGATATGTGGAAGCCATCTCACTCCCAATAGCCACGGCTAAGAACATGGCTGACTTCATTAATAAGAAGCTTATTAACAGGTTTGGGAAACCACATCACATCATCTCGGACAATGGTGTGCAATTCCAAGGGGAAACTACAGATTTATTGGAAAGGGAAGGGATTGAACATCACAAGTCATCGCCATATAGACCATAAGCCAATAGGGCAATACAAGTAGCTAATAAGACAATCAAGAAGATCCTAGCCAAAATGGTGGAGACTTACAAGGATTGGGCAGATAAACTACCTTTTGCGCTCATGGGCTACAACACGACCATGCGAAGTGTGACAAGGGAAATGCCATATTTTCTGGTGTTTAGAGGTGAAGCAGTAATGCTAATTGAGTCCCGAATACGATCATTGAGTAGCACTAGAAGCTCAGATTCTTGAAGCAGAATGGGCTGAAGCAAGGTACAAGTAGCTATTGTCTTTAGAGGAAAGGAGGAAGAAAGCTCTCTACTACACTTAAGTGTATCAACAGAGAATAGTAAGGGCTTTCAACAAAGAAGTCAAGATCAGACCAACCCAAGAAGGTAATTGGGTGTTGAAGCAAGCCAAGCCCATTCCATTTGATCCTAGAGGGAAATTCAAGCCAAACCGGGAAGGCCATATCTAGTTAAAAAGATCATGTCTAAAGGAGCTGTGAAGATCTAGAAGGGAACGAGTTCAAGGAACCTATCAACTTGGATTGTCTCAAAAAATACTACCTTAAGAAAAAAAATGTACAAAATAATAATTCCAATGAGTTGAAAACCCGTTAGGACGGCTCATGCAAAATAAGGGAGCCCGCTAGAGTGAAAACCTCGCAAAGAGGCATTATAGGCAAAAATTAGGGCAAAAAGCCTGCTAAGGTAAAAACCTCACAAAGAGGCAATCTAGGCAAAAATTAAGGCAATAAGAGAAAAAAAAGTAAGGAAGCAGAAATATCCAATGTAAAAGTTAAAGTACACTTATTGTGCTAATATCAATAAAATAAACTTTGCAAAAGAAGAGTATCAAACTTCCTTATAGTATTCGGTTCTGTGTCGGCATAACTAAAAAGCTAAAACATTCACGTGGATAAATGAAATGGTTATTAGACATAATTCTTTTTGTGTTTCTTTGTCCACTTGATGTTATCAAAGCTTGCATTCATTTCTTTTCTAGTATTCTCTCTTGCTCTTTTTGCATTATTTCTGTTGCTTGTAACATACAGCTCAGTAACTTTACCTTCGTCATCAAACAACTCAGCCTACAAGTAAAACCATGTCATGATATCTACATTTTGTATCAGAATAAACAAGTCGACATTTGAAATTACCATATCAACCAAAGCCTTATACTCATCATCAGTAGTCGATCATTGGGTGAAGCTCAAATTCTTTGCAAAAGATCTGCTAGCCCAACGGGAGCAGATTTCCCTCAAAAAGAAAGGAGTGACAGCATAAGGAGTAAAGGTTGGAACAGGATGTAAAACTCTCTGAACCATGCCAAACTACCTGTAGACTCTAGATGGAATGTAAAAGGTCACACTATCAAAGCTGGCAATCTGCACACAGTTGTCTATAACAGAGGTAGTTACGAAGCTCAATTTCCACCACGGACAATGCCAACAGATCAATTCTTTATTCCTAGATAAGAGAAAGTCAGTCTAGCCACCTGTGATTTCTAATGCAGCACGCTTAGCCTTAGTCCAGACATGCTGCCTGGATTGAAATTGTCGACGCTTGTAAGTCATAGGATTTGTTGGGGGCATCAAAACGCTTAGCTTTTCCTTCAGCCAGATCTGATAAGGCATATGACCAGGTCATTCAGGGTTCAACAGAAGTAAGCAAGAAAACACGCCAAAATAGGCATACCTGGAGAAGCAGGGGGTTGCCTCGAAGGCATTGAATATGCCAGACGGAGTCCAAGTCAACAATGATTTCAACTAAGATGATGGGAAGGGGTTATGACTAGTCTCCACCTGCTCCAGGACATGGGTAATCTGGAAGTTATTCTGCCTTCAGTAAAGACTAGCAGGAATTGTGCATATAGAAAGAAACTGGTAATCCTCCGCCAAAATATGCTATTCTTTGGTTTAGAACTCGCTAACTCTAGCAACTTTTGAGTTAAGAGGGATTGGCCATCAATGCAAGGAAGTATCTGACCTAGGGTTACTCCAAAGAAACAAGCCAGGGATTCTGGAGTTTGATTGTAAATAGAAGGTAATGCTAGAGGGGCATTGGAATGATGTATCTTGTTCAGAATGCCTTCAAACTCTTCAAACAGGGGGCATAGCTCAACTTTGTTGAAACGAAAGACATGGTGTTTGATGCTCTAACATTCGACAGCTGCATGCTGAAGCTTGATGTCAAATGGGAAATTCAGGAAAGCTTTAAACTCTGCAAGGTGATATTGATCCAAGGAATTCCAGACTTCTGTTTCCATACTTCCTAGATGCGTTCTAAAGGTGTTAGCTGACTTTCGGAACATCTCTTTGATTTAGGGAAGCTCCTGAAAAGTTTATTCAGTGTTTTCTGGTATTTTTAATCTGCCCTAGGAGTTCTATTTATAGTCCATGAGGTATAAGAAAGTTTAGGTTCGAAAAGGAGTCAAAATAGAAAGAAAAATCGCAAGAAAAGCTCAAAATTGAGGGAGTGGTATTTGCGGACCAACACCAGTCCCAAGAGTGGCGTTGCTACCCAACACCTGTCCCTAAGTGGTATTGGTGGCAAACGCCACTCCCAAGAGTGGCGTTGGGCCCATGCCTGACTCCCCTTGATAGTTTGATGATTGACGCTAATTTTCGGAGTTCTAGGAGGATTCTATGCACGACATTTCATACATACATGTTAGAAAACATAAGAAAGATAGTCATGCATACATGAACTAGCAAACTTGCATACATTTGTATTAGTTGGAAAATTTGCATACATTGGCTAACATTTGCTAAGGAAAACATGCATACATGCATCCACGATAGCTAGAAATCAAGCATAGATCTACAGTTTTGTACCAAATGTATAAAGTACAGGTACATATCATAGTCTAAAAGCAAGATCAAAGGCCAAAGAAGTTCTGAAATAGAAATGAGGACATCTACTCATCCTCCTCCTCAGACTCCTCTAACTCCTTAGAATCTTCATCATCCTCCTCATCCTCATTAACCGACTGACTGCCAACCTCATCACCAACCTGCTGATCATCATGACCATAATCCTGATCCACACTAGCTCCTCTAGCTGGAATGTCTAAAGCGATAAGCTGAGCCTTTAACTCAGCAACCATCTTACAAGAAAGGTGATGGGCCTGTCTCCAAGTATCACAAGTCTCCACTAGATGAGCCTTACTGGCCTGGAAGTATGATGACAGACGTGAGACCTCAACAATAGGAACCTGGGAAAGATAAGAGGATTAGAACTCAAACACAAATGCAAATGAATGAAGCAAAGCCAAAGAAGCTTACATGAGTACACCCGTCTGTAAAAGAAATCGAAGGATCAACGGCAGGACAGAAAGTATGCTCAACCAGACTAGTAACAGTCCTATGATGCATAGATAGTCCAGTAAACTCAGTGATATGGCCTGGTACAACATCACCACGGCTGCTAGAAGTATGTCGGGATTGGCGAGGCCTAAAACTTCAGGACTCAAAATCGCTCCTCTAGTAGAAGCACGAATCCTACTACTCGGTCTGGGAACATCTGGCCTAGGACTGGGGGCATCATCATCACCAGAACCCCCAGAATCGCCCTCGTCCTGATCCTTATCAGAGCTAGAACCAGAGAAAGTCACTATTCCCATGGATACCTATAAAGAAACAGCTATAGATCATGCAAGAAAGGCATAATGTATAAAGAAATAGAAAGGATGGAATGTTACCTTGCCTAACATCCTGGGAGACAAAGGCAATGTTGGAAGGCACCTTGAGTGCAAGAATAACGTGTAGTCCTTAGAACGAGAAAGAAAAGACATGCACTCAAAGCCATCAAAAGCTGTAGTCAAAGCATTGTTCGTAAGCTCATGTCTTCAAAACATCTCAAGGAGAGGGTCATGTGGCCTCCTCTGGAATCTAGCCGAATACTGGTGATGTGACATCCCCAAATTCCAACATATAACTAAAAATAAAATAGAAAATAGTAACAATTATTAAAATTTTAAAACTCCATTAAAGCGCTTCTAAAAATATTTTTTTTTTAAATGAAGGGCACAACGATCGTTGTTCATTTAGCAACGATCGTTGTGAAAGGTGCAACGATCGTTGTAAAATGAACAGTGCTCGTTGTGAAAATGCAAGAAAATGGCCAAAAGTTCCAGTAGGGTACACGAGCTCATGGGAATCAGCAACGAGCTCGTTGCAAAAATAGCAACGATCGTTGTAACTTAGCAACGAGCATTGTGAAGCTAAAAAGCTCAAAATGAAATTTTCTTCCAAAAATCACAATTCTAAAACAAATTTTCAACTTTTCCCCCATAAAAACCGACTCGAATATACTCAAAACCACCTAAACATATAACGAACTTTCTCACACAATAAAATGAAATAAACCGTATCAAACGCTTATCACATCTTATATATATATATACACACATTAATATCAAAATACTTTACACTTCTCATCACTCCCCAAAATATACAAACATATATATACAAAACTAACAATTTAAAACCCCTTACATATGCTTTTACAAGAAATCCAATGCATAACACATGCTCGTGATCCACTGGCTAACCTGAAATGTCTATTGCAATGCACGTGGACTTCAAGTATCGACAAGCTATCTATCACCTGAAAAATAATGCCAAGGGGTGAGCTGGCAACTCAATAAATAAATAACTGTTAATACTAACTATACACACATAGTAATTCTAAACTAGTTAATCCACATTCTAATTTCTACCAATACAATGTAGAA
>CANYLF010374699.1:0-20754 GCA_948193215.1 Bocquillonia castaneifolia
TTTGGCTATTGTTTTGGTTATTGAATGGTTGTTGATTGTATTATGATGTTTTAGGAGGATCTAAGGGCAAAGAAGTTGAGAGGGGAGGCCAATAGGCTTAAATTGGTTGTTCTTCATCTTTTGTAAGTATTTAATTGATTAATCTCGTGTACATTAAGTGGAAATTGCTATATTTGCTTGATTGTTATGTTCTTGGATTGAATTGTGCATTGAACTGTTGATGGAGTGTTATTGGTTGAACTTTGAAGTAGTGTAATGGTGATTTGATGAGATTTTGATTGAATTGAAAAGTTATGAGTTGGTTGTGTTGATAATTGATGAGAATTGAGATGGAATAATGTGCAAATCTGATTGTAATTGTGATTGTGGTTGGAAAAGGATGACTCTTGGGGAATGTGGTATGTGTGTGATCGGGAAAGCTGAGCCGGGCGGATAGCTGCCCGTATGTTTGAGATGGAGAGACTGAGACAGGCGGATAGTCTCGTCGGTGGCCACCTAATTGTGAAATGATATGAGGAAATGAATTGAAATGTTCGGAATTGTGAGGTTGAGTCATCCGATCTTGATTTGACGAGTTTGATGTGAATTGCTATTGCTTGGTTGGTTTCAGATGTGGTTTTCATTGATTGTTGCCTTGGTTAAATGATTGAATGTTGGATTTGATTCTGTTTGTGTAGTTGATGTATGTATATGTGTTTGGTAATTTCAATTTAGTGTATTCAAGGTTGATTTGATTAAATGCTTATTGAGTTGCCAGCTCACCTCCTTGGCATTGTTTTTCAGGTTGTTGATAGCCTGTTGATTCTAGAGCTCACGTGCATTGCAATAGAGAATCAGGTTGGGCAGAGGACCATGAGCATGAGCACATTTATATGCTTTTTGGTTGGGATGTAATGAATGGTTGTGAGATAAGTTTGACATGTTCATGTATATATGAGTATATAATTTGAGAAGTTTGTATGAAGTTGACTCTAGGTCAATTATACGTTTAATATGGTTTTGATGTTATGTATAATTTTATTGTGTTTTAAAGTTGATAAGTTGATGTGTGTTTATATATATATATATATATATATATATTTATATATGTTGATTTTGAGTCTTTGGGAGTCTGCTTTTACGGGGAAAAGTCAAGAATTCTTTTTTAAAACTGTGATTTTTGGGAAACTAGTTCGTTTCAAGTTTTTTAACTTCACAACGATCGTTGTTAGGTTAACAATGATCGTTGCTGTTTTAACATCGAGCTCATTGTTGATTCCCACGAGCTCGTGTAACTTACTAGAACTTTTGGCTATTTTTCGTGTTTTAACAACGATCACTGTACTTTCAACAATGATCATTGTACATTTGACAACGATCGTTGCTAATTGGACAACGATCATTGTTACCCCCTGTTTTTTTAAAAAAATAATTTTGGAAAGGAGTTTTAATTGAATTTTAATTTAAGATTAATTACTATTATTATGTATTTAATTCCGTATTATATTGTATTGGTTTCAGGTCATTTCATTATATCCATAGTGGAGTTGTTCTGGTGATGGCTATCAAAGCAATGACTAGAAGAATTTCTTTAAAAGGAATTTTGTACTCCGTAACAGTCTATAAAAGACAGAACCCTTTTTCCCCAGTGGAGATAATTCCTAGAATTCAATTCTTAAAAAGAAGACATTCCCCAATGGAGTAAATATTACCACTAACCTTCAGTAGAGCAGAGTGGATCTCTCTAAAGTCGAGCCAAGGCAGCTAAGGTCTAAGACAAGACAAGTCAACCTAGTATCTGAGGCAAGAAGGTTAGAAAAACCTATCTTCTTAACTATGGCAGCTGAGGTCCTAAGAGGAGTTTCATTCTAATATTCGAGTCAAAAGATCATATTATTCCCCATGGAGTGAAGTCTAAGAAGCCGAGGTCTTAGATGGAGCTTAAATCAATTCTAAGTCAAGCCAAGGTAGCCGAGGTCCGAGGTAAAACTTTATCTTGATAGCTGAACCAGGAAAACCAGTTGTTCCCCATGAAGTTAAGCCAAGGTAGCTGAGGTCCAAGGTGATACTTTGTTTGGAGCAGCACTCTCATATCCGAGTTAGGAGGGTCTAAACACCCGAATCCCTGTGGAGTTAAACCAAGGCAGCCTAGGTCCAAGGTTAAACTTTGCACACTAAAGTCGAGGCACGCATTTCTTTTCAAAAATTATGTGTTTTAGCTTTGTCATCATTTTTCATATTATTCGATAATACTACAAACGTCAGACAAAGCGGGGGCAAACTATTAACACCTAATTTTTGGATGCAGGAATGTGGAAGTGGCTTGGAGGCCCAATGATGATCATTCATGTTTAAATAGCATGAATTAAGTTGACAATTACTTTTAAGAGATTGCATAGCCACAATTAAATCGTTTTCTAAGCATTCAAAGCATGTTTTCACCTAAAACCTCTATTTTAAGCATAACGATGTATTTTTCAAACGGTTTTCATCATAACTCTCTCTACAAGTATCGGAATGACTTCAAATTTTAAGGGTTGATAGTTTAGGCCATTTTGCACATTTTCTCTTATGTATGTTTTTGCAAAATGCGATGTTTAGAGGCCCAAAAGAGCCTAACACCACTATTTAGAGTGGAATTAGGCCCAACGCCACTCTGCCCAATAGAGTTGGGCTCAACGTCACTCCTATGACTGGCATTGGGCTCAATGCCATAAGAAAGACTAGCATTGGGCTCAATGCCACAAGGAAGACTGGCATTGCCAGTTGCATGATTTTCAACATAAAAGGCTCATTTTCAACCTATTTCAGCCCGGAATGGCCCGTATGAGCTGTACACGCATCCCCAAGGACCTGTACGACTTTTTTTTATCAAAATATCCTTTACTTTATGCTCAAGTCATTGGTTTTCATTAGGAAAGTGATGATAGGAACCCTAGCTATGGTATTAAGCTAATATGGGTATAAATACTCTCTTTAAACTAGGTTTTTAGGAGGAGATGACAACTTACATGATTTAGGGATTAATTTTTCAGATTAACTCTTTGAATTCAATGATAGCTAGACAAGAACTTTACCTTTTTCAATTGTTTAACACAAAAACTCTTTGAAGCTTGTATCTTTTGCAATCAAAAGTTGTTTTAAAGCATCTAATCCACTAAAGCAACTTTCTAGCGGTTGTTAATCATTAAAAGGCAATTAAGAAGCCACTCAAATCAAATATGAGGGTTCTCAAGCACTTCCAAATTAATTTCTTGCAAGGTAAGTCTCTTAATTCTTTATTTTTTCATTACTTTTGCCATGTTTTCATGATTTGCATGCCATGAACGTTTTGTTGTTATATGTTTTCATTGTTGTAATCATTTGTTTTGCATGTTTTAATAGTGTTTACGCATGTTTTTGTTGTTAAAATGTCATTGAATGCCATGTATATGCATTATAAACGGTGAAAGTTGCTTTCTTTCCATGTTTTTATGTGTTTTATTTTTGATCTAAGTTATTTGATGCCATTAACATGCTTTTTCATGCATAAAAATTATTTCTTTTCATGTTTTGATGCATAAAAATCGTTTCTTTTGTATTTTTACTAATAAAAAGTTGTTTTCTTATGTTTTGATGTATAAAGGTTATATCTTTGTGTATTTTAATGCATAATGCTTATTTCTCTACATACTAACATGAGAAATCATATTATTTTTCTGTTTTACATTTAAAGTTTGCATCTTTTACATGTTTTACGTTTAAAGTTTGTGTCTTTTGAATGTCTTGCATGAAAAGGTTGTATCTTTTTGTGTTTAATGCATGCCGTGCTTAGATTTAAGATGGTTTGCTGATTCATGCATTATAACATGTTTTAGTGAATGTTTTAAGTGTAATCGTCTCTGTATGCGAGTTTTTTTGGGCTTGGTAAACCCAAAAATCATGCTTTTTATCAAAACATGCATGCTGTTGTTGTTCTGGCCACCAACGCCACTGCCTGGAGTGGCGTTGGGCACCAACGCCTGTAGGTAAGTGGCGTTGGCCCCTGTTTTATGCTTCCCTATGGTGTTATGCATGGATCAAAAGTGTACGGGTCTGTATAGTTGTATACAGTAGTTTTCACATGGAGTGCAGTGATGAGGTAAGCTCTTGTAACTCCTTTGGTAATTGTTTAGATGTTATGATGCATAAAATTGGTTATTAATGCTTAATTGGTAATCATTTTAGGTCTAGAATGGTAGAAACCCTAGGTTGTGTTGATATGTTGTTGTGTTATGTGTTATTATGGCTTATGCAAGTTAATTAACCTTAATAAATGGCTGGTAATTGTTAAACTTAACCCTTGTTTATTATTAGAAATTCATCGTTGTATGAATGTATGTAGAAGGTAAGTGATAATATGTTATATATTGTTGTTGCTTTGTTAGAAGAAATGAAGGTTGGTACAATACTAGGAGTATTCGGTAAAGAATCACGCTCTGGAATTGATAAGTCTGATCCTTGAATCTCTGGGATCAATGCACCTTTCGTATTCTTAAGAGGAATCGAGGTCAAAACCTTGTAAGACATTCCAGATGCCGGTTCAGGTGGCAACTACCACTTCAACCCAGTAGCTAAACAAACAGTGTCGCAGTTGCTAGTCATGGCTAAGGTTTTGAGGCAAAACCTCATTGTCTACACCAAGCATGCGGATTAATATTCTTACATCCAAACCAAATTAATCTACCCCAAATAGGAAGCATTTGGAGTAAACCATGTGATGTGATCCAAGGTACATAGTAGATTGTTTTGGCCATAACTTTTGCTACACATATCGGGTTTATGCGATCAAGTATGCGTTGGAAAGAGAACTTTAAAATCTACAATTCCAATGTTTTGCACTTTTTCATTGGAGGTCTCTAAAGGGGTCAAAATTGGGTCGCAAAGTTAGAGTTTGTAATCTGCCGGCTTTCAGTTTCCAATTAGGATTAGGATTTCTATTTTTGTTTGTTTCCTTTTTTGTTTTGGAGGATTGGCCGAATATCCCACATTGCTTAGAAGGGGATTTTGTGTTTTTATTTGTCTATAAAAAGGGGACAAGGCCTTTGGCCGAAATTCCTAAGTTCATTATTAATAAATTTTTGTTGTTTTGCTTTGCAAAATTCCTTTGATTTCTTTAAGGTGTTCCTTACTGATTTCTTGAAATTAATTTAATTTGATGTAATCCAAGGTAGTAAAAAATGAGGCAGAAGGTTATTTTCAATAAGGCGTGACCACGCCTTACAACTGGCAGGTTTCTTAAAAAAATTAACAAGTCAAAGTCAATGGTCAAGGTCAAAGTCAAGGGTCAATAAAGTCAACATTAGGGCATCAAGGAGTTCTTGGACGAAACCCTAAGGCTTCTAAGGTGGCAGCCGCATAAATCAAGTCAAATCCAATTAACAAGTCAAAGTTAGTGGTCACGCCTTATTGAAAATAACCTTCGGCCTCATTTTTGACTACCTTGGATCACATCACCATGGCATGTGGATTAGTATTCCTAAGTCCAAACTAGATTAATCTACCCCAACTAGGAAAACATTTCAAGTAAACCATGGTGCATGAATTAGTATTCCTACGTTAGACCAAAGACTCGCTGCAGATAGGAAAACATCTTAAGCTCGATATTTATGTTTCTTGATTAAATCAATTAAGCATCGCTAGTGAAGTCAATTAAAGTAGAGATAGATGAATTATCCCCAATGGAACCATAATAGTTTACCTTAATCATCACTGAAAATAATATATGCCTATTGGAATTTACCTAAAATGTTTTAATCCAAAGTAAGAGTTGATTCATCTTCAGTTCAATCAACCTCAAATAAAGCGGTAGTTTATGTTGAGAACCTTCAATAAGGGATGATTTGTTCTCAACAGAGACAACTTCATTCCCCACCGGAATCAAATGAAAAAGATTATTCCTTAATAGAGAAACTAACTAAATTCCCTAGTGGAGCTAGTTCTAGATTAATTTAAAGCTCTGCGACGGATATCTAATTTAATGCGCAGTCGATGGCTATCTAATCTAGACTTCCAACGATGGCTATCTAGTTCAATGCTTTGATGATAGCTATTTAATCTAGACTTCTAGTGATGACTATCCAATCCAATCCTCCTGAGACAGCTGTCAAACCAGCAAGTTGAAAGCACGTCCTCAAATAGAGAACAAATTCCTCGAATGGAGTCCAACTCAAAGAGCCTTAAAGGAGTAAAGTCCCTAGAGGAGCGCAAATCACTAATTCTGCTCAATACAATTCTCATGGAGTTGAACCTGGACGGCCTTCATACACAGATGCCAATGTATGCATTTTCTTTCAAAATTATGAGTTTAGTGCTTTGTCATCATTTTTTATTTTATTGGTTAATACTTCAAACATCCAACAAAGCAGAGCAAACAGTTAATACCTAATTTTTGGATGCAAAAATTCAAAAGTGACACAGAGGCCAATGATGATCGCCCATGCTCAAAAGGCATGAATTGAGTGGTAATAGCTCTTAATATATCACATAAATGATTTCAAAATGGCTTGAAACTCACTTATTTAGTACATTAGGCCATTCTGAAAATCGTTGTCTCTAGTGCACCTTTCCAAATTTAAACGTTTAGGGACTCAAAATGGCCCAACGCCAGTCTAGCCTAGAATGCCACTCTTGGGACTCACGTTGGACCCAGAACACCACTTTGTGGAGTGGCGTTGGACCATGAATGCCACTCCCTTGAAAGTTACTAAAAATTGGCCTAAAGTTTAAATTTTGACACGCTTTCTATTCCTTTTATCCATATTTTAGAATTTGAATTATTAGAAGCCTTAGGTGTTGTTTGTTTTGATTAAATCCATTCAAACCTAAGTGAAAATGCATTGGTAAGCAACCTCTTTTTATCATGTCAGCCTAATTTCAAAATCAAAAATCAATTTTAATCAATTGTAAGAGATATTTCAATCTTCTGTAACCACCTTGACTCCTCTCTAGTCTGGGAGGAATACTAGATTCATTACTTGGTCACCACTCAAATAGTTAACCACCAAGCTCTGAATTCATAAGAGGATGGAGGTTATTGTTCTTATACATGTTAAACACGTAGAAGACATTAGCTACTACCTATAAAAAAAGCAAGCACAATGATCTTCAGGGGAGAGGGCTTCTTTTTTTAGCATACACAGACTTTGGAGAAATATTTCCAAAAAACATACTATTCATGTCAACCATTTCCTATTGCACATTCTTTTTAAACAAGAACAAAGGTTTTCATTCTATTTTTGCACAATATATGATACAATAAAAAGACCTTCAAAAATGACCACTCAAGCTATCTGAGGCTACTCAAGCCACTTTCTATTATTTTTTGGTAAGTTTTTCTTTCTTTCTTCTTGATTTCAATCCATGAAAGCATTCTTTGATGCAAAATGATGTTGTATGCTATGGAAGGTATGTTCATATGCATGTACTATAACTTGTAAATGTTGTAGTATATAAAATGCTACAATAGATTGAGGTTGTTTGAATGTCACTTTAAGCCATGATTTGCATGTTTTTGCATCATATGTTGATTATATATCATTATATTATTGTTTTCTTGGCTTGGAGAACTTGAAATATGCATTTTTGTGTGTTTTCTATATTTTCTTGTTATATTTGCTTGGAACACAACTATAAGAGTGGCATTGGGGCCAAACACAACTCCCCTAGTGGCATTGGTCCTAAATGCCACTAATCTAGTGGCGTTGGTGAAGAACATCACTCTAGGAATAGCATTGGGGGGAAATAAGTTGCATCGGGCACCAAAACGACAGTAAAACTTTGCTTAATTTCACATGGAAGTAAGCGATAATGTTAAGCCTAAACCCTCTCAAGAAGATTTAGAATGATAATATGCATGTAATTTGGTGGTAAATATCCATTTGGTAGCTAAAATAGGTTAAAAGTTGCTAGAAACTAGGTTGTATTGTAATGTGCTTGATTGTTGCTATCATTGTTGCTATCACTATTGCATGTAAATTGACTTTAATTCTGATTTGGCAATACGTAAAATAAATCCTTGTTTGTTATAATAAAAACACACTTTTTGGAATGTTTTATATGTAAAATTTAAGGAAATTTGTTTGTTGTTATGAATTGTTGATAATGGAAATGAAGATTTGTATAATCATATAAGTGGCATGAATCACACTTTAAGAATGCGATAATTCGATCCTAGAATCTTTGAGGTCAAAGCGTCTCTACTATATTCTTAAATTTTTGCTATACTAATTAACCCTTTTGGTACCATTTTTATCATTTATTATTATTTTGTATTAAATTGAAAGAAATAATTATAGTTACCAGCATTATATGCTATTTTAATGATAAAAACATCCAAATTTATAATAAAAAATATGTTTGCATCCAAATTTGGATATATGGTTATCATTATAATATCATATTTTGATGTTAACTGTGATTTTTTTTACTTTCATCTTAATAAAAATGACAAAAATTATATGGAAAAATGTAATTAATGTAGTAAAAATTAAAATACAAGGGGAAAAAATTTTTTTTTAATGTGAAGGGGGTAATTAGTATGTTGGGGGCAAAATGTAACTATCCTAAATATAGGAGGAGTGAGAAAGTTCTATCTTTGGTCCCTGCATTTCTTTATCATTGATACAATAAGTTGAAAATGATTTCCTCTTCATTTTCCATTTTCAGATAGTGAGTAAAAGTGATCTTGGTGTAACAAAGTACTTGTAATCTTCTCTTTCTATTCATTCCTTCTTGACTCAAGGATATCTAATGTATAACACAAACGCCATTGTGGCTCAACATGTTTGGGTCATTTTCACAACGAATTAATGTCACCAATAGCTTCAACTACCTTGAGAACTTCAGGGGAGACCTATTCACAATTTTGGCAACAAAGTTTTAATATCGATCGGAGAGCAGCGGTACCGCGCTAGGATGCTTGAGTCGCAACATCTAAGAGACTTGAAGTGCGTGATTATTTAAGCTAAATGCTTTGAGAAGGTGCAGCCTCATAATTATAGAATTTACAATGAGTAAGGATCTATAAAGCTTGTGAGCTAATATTATACATATACTATGCATGTTAGAATTCTACGCTTTTGTTTTCTTGATCTCTTCAAAATACAAATTGTGGTATTTGTTATTGTTATTATTATTGTTATTAATCTCTTTGTCCCACATTTCTTGCTTGATTTCACTCAGTTGTTGTGTCCTAAATTAGTTGCTAAGTTTCAATATTTATCAATTAATTTTCCTTATATGCCCTTATTAATGAAACTTGTGAAAATTCCATTGTTTCTTTTCTTATTCCAAGTAGAGGGTAAAAATGAAAAAATATAAGACATTAATTGCTTAATTAATCTTTGAGAAATGGTCAAATCAAGCAAGAAATATGGGATAGAGAGAGTATTAAGAAGAATGGGAATAATTCAAGGAGATACCCTTAAGAACAAACAAATACAAAACAAAATCTTCAAACAAATACAAAACAAAATCTTACCCACATCTAGAAAGCCTCTCAAGAAACAATTTACATGAGCACTAATTTTACTATCGTTTAACCTATGCGAAATTGTATTGCAAACAATTCTCAAAATAACAACAAGACTGGAAGTCTCATTATGAAAAACGCTCTTATTTCTTGCTTGCCGGAGATAGTACACAGTCATAGAGAGCACTATTGATACAAACCCGGACTTATTGATACGCTCAAACACAAGATAAATGAAGGTTGAAAACCAAACTGATATGATCGAATCTTATAGAGAAGAAACACCCGCACCAATAAATATGAATTTATCACCTAAAGATTTAACTTATTTTTTGCAATTTGAAGCGGAACTATCACCCTTGATTATATTGAACCAAGATCAATACATATAAAAAGATGAATGTTCAAACAACCTAAAGAACTAACAAAGTTTAATAGATTATTCAAACAAGGTAGATGTGAAACTAAACTAATCAAGTTAATTTAATTTCAAGAAATTCAATAAGAAACACCTTAATAAAAATATGCAACACATAAAGAATTATCAAAATTCGTAATAATATCAATACCCCTGGCCGAATGACCTTACAGCTCTATTTATAAAGTTTAAACAAGAGAAAAATAAGCTAACTTCCTAATCCAACACTAATAAGGATTCTTTTTACTTTAAAGGCAAGAAATCCTAAGTAAAACATGAAAACAGATCTATTAAATAAGGAAAACCTAAAATAACAAGGAAATAAGTAATACTTGATAACCTAGGATAAGATAAGATAAAAATCCTAAGTTAACAAGGAGATAAGATAAGATGTCTTAACAACAACTAAAACACTCCTAAACCTAAGTATAATTTGTAGCCACCCCCTTGGAAACCTAATTAGGTTTTCGACATTAAATTGGTCATAGGTTGACTCCTTGACCCTTGACCTTTTACCACTTGGTTGACTTTGACTTTGACTTGTTGACTTTGTTAACTTAAGCATTTTTCATGCTTGTTTGAATGCAATTAAGTTCACCATCTTCAAAGCATTGTCATCATCATAAACACCATTGCAAGTCATAGGATCATCTTAATTTGATGTAACCAAGCATGGGTTTTGGATCGCATCAACTATTTTCCTTAAACCAGCAACTTTGTTTTTCAATTTAACTTTGGTGATGTACCACTGCACTAAACTTTTCTAGGATTTGATCAGTGCTGATATGTGTCCAGTGTTTGGAAAGTTCTTCCAAACTTGCAAGCTCACATGACAATTAACAAGCAATGAGCTAATGTCTCTCTACTTTGCATGCAAGGTCCACATGTGTCATCATTAACTATTTTCCATTGAAAAAGCTTATCTTTGGTTTTCAGATTATGTCTTATAGCAAGCCATAAATAAAAATAGCACCTGGAAATCAAACATTTAAACCTCACCAGGGATGTCCAAGCAATTATTCTAGCCATAGGAGGATGAAGACATTGCCAAGCAAACTTAATGGAAACATGCAAAGAGCCATTCAATGTATTCTTGTCCATGTGATCATTTAATTGAAAATGTCTGCTAATATCCCAAAGATGATTATGTTCTAGAATAGCAGTGATAGGGAGTCTCCATTTCTCAACTCTCCAAAAATCACAAGCTTTAGCTGTCCTAGGGATACCTAGACTTTTACCAGTCAAACTTGGAATCCTATTAATAATAAAATGACTCTACAACCGAGTATTATAAAGAAAAGAGAAAGATTGGTCATTCCCAACCTTACAATTAAAAAACATTTTCACCAATGACCTAAGATTCATCATACCCCTCAAAACCCAACTCATACCTACATACATTACAAGATGCCAAGAACTCTTTCCCTTCAGTTTCTTAGAATTAATCCATTGGCCCCTAAAATGTTCAGGTCGTTCCCCTTGCATGAATGCTGTTGAGTCACCAAAACCTGCAAAACAAGGGTAGACTTGGGGTGGTCCCCGGGGTCTAACTCCAATGCTTAAGTTAGAGGTATTCTCCTGTGAATTATAAGCGTATGTAAATGAGAAAACGATACCTGATCCCCTGGATGTCAGGGGCTTATATAGTAGATGAAGTAATCCCATAACCTTAGTAATCCTTGAGTCCTCTTGTACTGTTATGAGTTAGAGTCCCCTTAAGATTAGGAATCCCCCATGTGATGAGAGTCCCTGTTGACTTAGGATTCAAGGTGTTAGGACATGTAGAGGGCTAATCATGAGCTTAGCATGTAATAGGCCCTTTGGACCTTTTGGGATTAAAGTAGTGATTTGTATCACAAGTCCCCCTCCAGCAGTGCTAATGTCAAAGACTTAGCTTGAGGATAATTTCAACCTTTTGGTGATCCTTCTTGCAGCAACTTTCATTGAACAAAGGCAAGTCGTTGGGAAGCATGACTTTCTAACAATCGCCCCCATTAGACCCGTTTTCCTTAGAAGACTATCATTAGATAGGTGAGTGTCAGAGAATACTAAAGGCTACCATAAATGTCAAATGGCTCCTGCTGATGCGTGTCTCACTGAGCAGTCACATCAGTTCAATTTTCTAGGTGAAACCGTCCACGTCTTTTAGACAAAAAAATGCTTAGTTTCCCTCTTCAATTACCCTAATTATTTCAAAAGGTTTCATTTTCTCTCTCATCTTCCCCCTACTCAAACATCGTTTCTCCCTACCAGCAACAAATTTCAACAGACCTTTTAGTGCTTCGGTCACCATTATTTCCATTTTACACCGACGTTTCTAGTGCTACAAACAAGCCATTTACTGAGCCAGTAGAAACGCCTCTTCAACGACACTAAAGTCTTTTCTTTTCTGGTGTTTTCCATTTTCATTCGAACGTGTTTAATCTATGAATGTATGTTGATGCCCTTTGCACTTTTGATATTTACCGGGACTTGGTGATTTGAATGAAGATTTTATCTAAACACACTGTTTACGCTTGCCATCATTTGTTGTTTACTGCTTTATATTAGGATACCCATTTGCACCTGTTCAAATGTCCTTAACCTATAGGAGTCTGTTCATATGCCCCTAACTTATCTGACAAAATGCTTGCCTGGAAATTTGTTTAAGTGACTGGAATGTATCTATTGTTTGTTCTTTTTTGTGATAACCACTAGTTTTCTTTCTGATAATGAATTTTCTAGGTAGGACTTAGATCGTTCATGGTGATTGTAGGACTTAGATCGTTCATGGTGATTCTATCCTTTAACATAAATACCTCTTCATCTTCCACATCTACCCCCCAAGCCAGACCTTCTGTCATCTCTGTGTCCTCAGATTCATCAAATGGTGTCAACCAACCCAATCACCCAAGGCCAAAACCTAATGCTAACACCTCAACTCCTCAAAACGCCTCCAGCTTTTTAAATCTAAAACCTTTAAAGATAGTTCAGCCCTTCTTAGAGTTAGACGATAAACCTTACAACCCTTTAGATAGCGATACCGAGTCCTCTAGTGCTAGTAATAATACTGTAGGAGTCGCCCCTTAGCCTTTTCCACCTATAGGATTCAAAATTAAACATGTGGCCTGCAAACAACCTAAAGACACTATAGACCTTCACCCAGCCAGACTGATAGAGTCTGACCTAGACCTCTTTACCACTAGGTATGGCGGTCTCCCAGAGGGTTACACCGTAAGACTACCCAATGAGGGTAGCTTCGCCAACCAAACCTTAGGTCCGAATGAACAGATAGTTTATAAGGAATGTATAGAAAGTGGTCTTAGGTTCCCTTTAGACCCTTCACTTCAAAAAATCTTGTAAACCATACAATGCCCTTTGTCTCACCTTCACCCAAACACCTATAAATTATTCGCCGCCACCTCTATCATGTGCCAACCAAAAGGCTATACCTTGACCCCCGAAATCTTCCTAAATGCATATAGCGTGGTGAAGAGAGTAGGGACTTCTGAATATGTTGCCTTCCAGGCGATTAAAAAGAGGTTTGAGGGTCTCAAAAACCATCTAAAAATGTGGTGAGACAACTTTTATATGGTGACCTGTGAAATAGGGTGGGCTAAAATCTCTAACAGCTGATCTATCCCACTCAAAAAACCTAAACCAGTGAGGACATTAGCTAGCACCTCTGTGGAGGATGCCCAATTTTTATCTGAACACCCTAAAGTCCATCTTGAGACTCTCCTTAAAAAACATCTTTACGGAGAGGATTATATTCCCAAAACCAAACCTTCTGGTCCTCGGTTGGTAGATGAATCTGATGAAGATTCAGAAGAGGAGGAAGCTGACACAGGACTTGAAGCTGGCGGACCCAGCCTCTCAACATCCGATGGTACTTACTCTTTTCTCCCTTTTACTTATATTTACTTTATTTATTCTTGTATAGATGCTGAGAATCAATTATGCTGCTATGATGGCCGTAGCAGGAGCTACAGAATTGGGGGCAAACCCTTCAACTTCCCCACCTCAAGGGGTGAATACAACGACAGTTCCTGAACCAACTTCTTCCTTGGAGTCGACTATCCTTGAGGGCCCCCAGCAGAAACCTTCTGAGGTGACTCGCAAGGGGAAGAGATTAGTGAAGGATGGATTGAAGCCGTCAGCTGCCCCAAAGAAGACTCGCTCTTAGTTGTTGGAGACCATTAATGATGGGTCCTCCAGCTCTAGGGGCGAGCTTACTGATGTTAGTACGTATCCCCAGGGATGGCTGGACCAGTTGGGAATCCCACCGTCAAGGATAATCGAGTCGCCACCATGATCAGCAGGGAAATAAGACTTCTTGCTGATATGGATGGTCTTTCTGGGCGTACTCATAACTCGCTTACTTTACAAGCTCAGGAACACATGCTCTCGGTAAGTTTCTTTGTCATATGTTACGTCTTTATCATTTTTACTTTATATATTCTAGCCTTCTAACCTTTTTTTATGTATCCCTTTTCAGACGCTGAACCTTATCCGAACGATGAAATATAACTATCAGGCAAAGCGTTCAGCTCATAAGAAAGCGGTGAATGATGTGCAATCTTAGGTCAAGTCTGCAGTGGATAAGGTGACTGCTGGGGCAGAGGCCAAGCTGAAGAATGAGTAGGACAAAACCAAGTGAATAAAGGAGAAGTGTAACAAAGAGAAGGCTGACCTCGAGGGAAAATTGCAAACACTAACAGAGAAGGCAGACCAATTGGAGAAGAAGAATGCTGACTTGAAAGACGACGTTGAACCTTTACAGACAAAGATTATTCAGCTTGAGGGTGAGTTCGCCCTTCAATGTTCTCAAGTAGCTGAACTAGACTACTTAAAATGCTCCATTGGTGGAACCCTTATCAAATATTGGGCGAAGCTTCGTGATGCTGCACAGCAACAATTTCCTGACTCTGACTTCTCCTTTATGGATTCGATCTTTCCTGATGAGGATGAGATGGATGAATAATCGCCTTTGTAATTATTTTCCTTCTGTGAACAATTTTTATGTATTTCCCTTTGTAAAGTACTTAAACAGCTTTTATTATTGAATTGAATTATGTGTCTTGATTTCGCCACTTGATTTCTCCTTTATTGTGGGGTTCTGCTTTACTTAGAATATACCATTTAGATGCTATAAGGGTCTTTATTAAATGGTTGCTCATTCGCCTGCCTTGCTATGTGTCTAACCATTTTATGCTTTTAGGTTTCCTTATCATGCGTAGAAAAAATGGGAACCACCTTAACTATTAAGTATAATAAACTGCCTTTAAATGACCAAAAGGTCTTTATTTGTGTCAGTGCCTTAAGGTCTTTTCTTTTCCCATGAGATGGATTGTGCTATCTACTTTGGGGTTCTTAGTATGATATTTGCTTTTAGGTCACCCCTTAATAAGAGGTCGCCTTGAGTCGATAACTGCCTTTGTCGTGAAAGGTCTTTATAGCTTTTTGCATATTTGCCTTAGTTTTTAAAAGTCTTTTGTTTCCACATAGATTTTATTATGCCTCGTCATGAGAGGTCTTAGTGGGGCATTTTCCTGTAAGTTGCCTCTTAATAAGGGGTCGTTTTATTTTGATAATTGCCTTTATCGTAAAAGGTTTTTATGTTTTGATTTGTATCAAGCTAGATTTTAGCAAATGATAACTTCATTAAACTTCTAGGGGATTTAAGTTAGGCTCCCCTTTGCCTGACATTTGCTTATTTATTTAAATAAGGAAAAAAACTTAAATGAAAATAAATAGATGCCTCAGTTGTTATTAGAGGTTTTGTTGTCCCAGCTTCTATAAGGGCTATCGACTCACCTTAACTATTGTAAGGTCTTTTCATTGGTGAAGTTTTTTAAGGTGCTCCACATTCCATGATCTGGGGATTTCCTCTCCTGCTAGTTTTTTAAGCTTGCAAGAGCCTTTGCCAATTACTTTGCTATTTGGTAGGGACCTTCCTAATTAGCATATAGTTTGCCAGTTTTTGTGTGGACACTCCATTCTTTCTAAGGACTAGCTCTCCCTCTTCAAATTTCCTTTCTCGGACTCGCCTGTTATGAAACCGTGCCATTTTTAGTTGGCATGCCATCATCCTTAGATATGCATGTTCTTGCCTTTCTGGCAATAGATCTAAGTTTATTCGAAGCTCTTGCTCGTTAACAGGTGAAAGTTCTTCTGTTCTGAAGTTCCTTTCTCCAATTTTCTACCGGAACCACTGCTTCTAAATTGTAACATAGGGCAAATGGGGTTTCACCTTTGGGATCCCTTGGAGTTGTTCTGTAGGACCATAGAACATTGAATAAATGATCCACCCAGCTGGTTTTTTCTTGCTGCAGCATTTTCTTGAGCCCTTGAAGAATGATTCTGTTAACTGACTCGGTTTGTCCATTAGTATGAGTATGATGGACTGAGGAAAACTTTTGCTCAATTTGAAAAGCCTCATAAAAGTTCCTGAATGCTTGAGAGGCGAACTGTGTGCGATTATCCGTAATGAGAGTGTGGGGGATCCCAAACTTGCATATAACCTCTTTGAAAAAGAAGTCCTGGACCCTTTAAGATGTGATCATTGGGACCGCTTCTACTTCGATCCACTTAGTAAAGTGGTCAATCGCCACTATTAGGAATTTCTTCTGTGCTTTGGCTATGGGAAACAGTACTAGGATGTCCATCCCCCATAGGGCAAATGGTCATTCACTCCTTATTGGGGTCATATTTTCTGCTGGCTTATGATGTATGTTGGCATGATATTGGCATGCTTCACATTTGGATACCAACTTCTTAGCATCCCTTTTTATGGTGGCCAGATAGTATCCTCTCAGGATCACCTTTCTGGCGAGCACGTTAGCTCTTTCTTGGGCGACTCCTATTCCTTCGTGAATTTCCCTTAATACATAATATGTTTCAGTTTTAGTTAAGCATTTGAGCCAAGGTTGGCTTTTGGACCTCTTTCTTAGTTCCCCTTCCTTATAAGCGTATTCTGTGGCTTTCCTCATTAACCTTCTTGTTTCCCTTGGATCATTTGGTAGGATGCCATTTTCCAAGTACTGGATAATCGGTTCCATCCATCCTCTATTGTCTTTAACCGGAAGGATGTTGGCCTTTGCGATACTAGGGGATTTTATCTCTTCGATTAGTACATTAGGGATCGCCATGCCCTCTGCTGCCATCTTTGCAATGCTATCTGCCCCTTGATTTTCTGTTTTAGGGATTTGCGATATTCACCACTGGCCATCGCTTCTTTTTTCTCCTTCTGTGATGAGTTGCTTCACCATGGAGACGTACTTGGTCATATCTTAATTTGCTTGGAAAGTGCTCGAGACTTGGTTCATAACTAGCTGTGAGTCACTATAAATTTCCAAATCTGTGATGCCTATTTCCAGGGCGATTTGTAACCCCAGGATGAGGGCTTCATATTCAGCCACATTATTGGAAGTGGCGAACCCTATCCTAGCTGCATATTTGATTTCTTTCTTGTCTGGTCCTTTGATTAAGATATCGATGCCTACCCCTGCTAAGCAGACTGCACCGTCTACCATTAGTTTCCATGGGGAAATCTCCTTGGTAGCCATGGGTTCCCTTGGCGTCATCTCTGCTACGAAATCTACCAAAACTTGGGCCTTTAACGCTTTTCGTGGTTCATAAGTAACTCCCAAGCTTCCAATATGGATTGCCCATTCTGCGATTCTCCCTGAGGCCTCCACTTTTTACAACACCTTTCTCAAGGGGTTGTCTGTTCTGACTACTACTGGATGTACCTCGAAGTAATGCCTTAGCTTTTGTGTTGCTATTAACAATGCAAAGGCTAGCTTTTCTAATCTTGGGTAATTAAGCTCAGCTTCATGTAACACCTTGCTGATGTAATAGATTGGCAAATACTCACCATCTTCTTCTCTTATAAGTATCGCTGCCACTATTTCCTCTGTGGTGGATAAATAGAGGTATACAGTTTCCCCTTCTATCGGCCTACTCAGCAACGGGGGGATGTCAGAAATGTTTTGATTTCTAGGAAGGCCTTTGTGCAATCATTTGACCATTGAAATTTTTTGGGATCTTCCAGGGTCTTAAAAAATGGTAAGCATCACTTGGCCGAGCTGGAAATGAATCGTCCTAGGGCGGTGATTCGCCAGTTGAGTTTTTGAACCTCATTAAGTGTTTTAGGTGGTTCCATATTAATGATTGCCTGGATTTTGTCAGGGTTGGCTTCAATTCCCATTTGGGATACCATGAATCCCAAGAACTTACCTGATTTGACACCAAAGACACATTTCTCTGGGTTTAATTTCAAGTTGAATCTTCTAAGAATCTTAAGGACTTCTCTCAATTCCTTAGGATGCTCTTCTACCCACCTTGATTTGACTATCATATCATCTACGTAAGTCTCTACGTTTCTGTCTATATTGTCTTTAAATATCTTGTTGACCATCTTTTGGAAGGTGGCTCCTGCATTCTTTAGGCCAAAGGGCATCTTAGTGTAGCAATAAGTGCCTTCATGAGTTGTAAAGGCAGTTTGGGCTTCATTTGGTTGATGCATTGGTATCTGGTGATATCCAGATTTGGTATCCACTAATGAGTATAGCTGGTGGCCTGCAGTGGAGTCTACCAGCTGATCAATCTGTGGTAATAGATAGCTATCTTTTGGGCATGCCTTGTTCTGATCAGTGAAGTCCACACACATTCTGTATGAGCCATTGGGTTTCTTTAGCATTACCACGTTCGCCAACCATTCAGGGTATTGGACTTCCCTGATTACTCCTATCTTCATTAACTTCTTGATTTCTTCACTGATGGCAATCTGCTTAGGCCAGCTATGCTTCCTTTTCTTTTGTACTATGGGGGTGGTTTCTGGTTTGTGTACCATCACTTCTTTGCTAACCCCAATTAGCTCATCCTCAGTCCAGGTAAAGGTGTCTTGGAATTCTGATAATGCTTGTAAAGTTTCTTGTAGGATCCTTGGGTTTATCTCACCTACTGTTATTTCCTAGCCCAACCCCAGGGCTTTGTTTTGAACAGCTCCCATAGGTTCGGCTTTATTCTACTTTAGTTGAATATTTTCTTCTATGACAATAGTTGAGAATACCCCTTTTAGTGCCTGAAAATAGGCGATCCTTGCCTGTCTTTGGTCGCTTTTAATTATCGCCTCTCCTTTCGAGGTGGGGATCTTTAGGAGTAAATATCATATGCAAATGCTAGCACACGTTTCATTGAGGATTGGTCTCCCAATGATGGCATGGTATGCGAATGGGATATCAACCACCATAAATTCTGCTTGCAACTCCTTGGTTATGTCTACTTCACCCAATTCTACTTTAAGTTTAATCGAGCCTACTATTGTTGTTGATTTGCCTTTTAGGCCAACCAAAGGAGGGCTAACATGGGATACCTTGGCTTGATCTCGCCCCATTTTATCAAATACTTTCAGAGTGAGGAGGTTCACTGAACTCCCCGTGTCCACTAGTATGTTGTGGACCATGTGTTTATGAATTAGGGCTTTGACTACTAAAGCATCTTCATGGGGGGTTACGGTTGTCCCTTTATCTGCTGCTAAAATTTTCATTATTCCAATCTGTTCTGTTGGAACCGCTTTTGAATTAACAGAATAGATGGACCTAGCCAACCTTTTTCTCTTGGTAGAACTATCACCTGTTGCGATTCCCCCTGCGATTACATATATGTGTTTAACATGCCCCCTTCTGGCCTTTCTATCACCATCAGCTTCTTCACTACTTTCATCACCTCTATGGTCTCGCCTCCTGTCTTGTCTTCTTTCATTCCTTCTGTATTCCCTCTGTCACCTCTTTGATCTCTAGGCCTTTCTTTTTGCCTGCTATCTCGCCTCTCTGTCTCTCTGTCATTTCTTTGATCATCTCTATCTTAAGTAGGTCTATCATGGTTGTCCCTTTTGACAAATGACCTAAGTGACCCAGCTTGAATGAGCTTTTCTATCTCCTTCTTCAAGTGATTGCATTGCTCTATATCGTATCCTACATCTTTGTGAAACTGGCAGTACTTGCCATTGTCCTTTCTCTCAGTTGTGTATGAACTCATCCTCCTTGGCCATTCTATCCTCTCTCCATTGTCTTTGATGTGCATCAGGATTCATTCTCTAGGGGTATTAAGGGGTGTGTATTTGGGGAGGTTGGAGCTCTTAGACCCATTATTACTACCCAAGTTTTTGCTTCTTTTAGGAGATCACCTATCTTCCCTTGGGGAAAGCTCTCTTTTGTATTTCTTCTTTCTCTTCAGATAATACTGACCATCATCCACTCTTATGGCTGTGTTGGCTAGTGCCATTAAGGCTTTTATATTGTTAGGAGCTTTGGCTAACAATTCCCTCCTGAATTTTTCGTTTGTTATACCATAGAGCATAGTAGAGCAAGCTACACCCTGATTCAAATCTTCTATCTTGGCAATTTCATCATTGAACCGCTCTATGTATTTCCTTAAGGGCTCACCTTCCCTTTGTTGAATAGAAAATAGATCTACAGACACCTTTTTCTATTGGATGGAGGCTGTAAATCTCTGCCTAAATGCTATGGCGAGTTGTCTGAAGGAGTGTATAGAGTGAGGAGGTAACATTTTATACCAATCAGCTGCGTTCCCCTGTAAGGTGGTAGGGAAGAATTTGCACCATATATAGTCCTCATTAGTTTGGACACTCATGGATTTCTGCAATTTGTAGATGTGACTTGCTGGGTCAGACTTTCTAGAATAAATATCTAGTGTGGGAACTTAAACCCTTTGGGTAGATATTTGTCTAGGATGTGTTGAGCTAAGGGCGATTCATTCTTTAAATTGAACCCAGGGTTAAAGTCTTGCATGCCCATCTTGCCAATGACCTCCCTGACTTGTCTTTCTATTTTTTCTTTTTCATCTTCCTCCTATTCCACCC
>CANYLF010374778.1:0-10971 GCA_948193215.1 Bocquillonia castaneifolia
GAATAAGGACATTTTTAACAAACACCTTATTGCAACTGGTTTGAGGACCGCTCTTATTTTGAAGAGAAATGTTGGAGAAAGGGTTTGGATTCATACTAAAATTTACAAGAGACTAAAGTGACAGAGATATGCTTAGCAGAGTAGAGTTCTGTGTGAGCTGAATCACTTAATGAATGCATGAATATAAATGTTCATGAGCCAGCAAATTTTTATCAATATATTTTCAAATAAATTGACAATTATGATAGCAATATGTTGATACACGTGTCAATAATTAAGATTCTCCATTATCTCGAGGAGAAAATCACATACGTGTTACAAGTACAAAAGATCATATCACTTACCTCAGGTTCCGTTTCTCAAACCTTGAGTTGTGAGCACCATTATGCTCCCTAAATAGCATAGGTTGGTAACTAAAGAAACCCCTTAGCTGGCTTTGTTGATGTTATGACCTGCCATTGAAATTTGTCCGGTACTCATTAAAAGAAAGCATTTCATCATCAACTTCTCATATACAAACCAGTTCACTCCCTGATTCACCATTTCAAACCATTGTTATCTTCCTTCAAAGGCATTCTTAGTATATCTTCTCTTATTCTTATCAGCTTAAAACGAATAAAAGAAAGTTGATAACACACAATTCACTATTAGTAAATCACTCAGACATACTCCAAACTGATCCTGACTTCTTATTAGAGATCTCAAGTTATAGAATAAAAACTCTTGATAACAAACAACTTCTCATTCCTGGATACATAGATGATGTATCTCTATATGAAGAATATGGATTGTTAGAATTCTTCAAGCTCCAAGGATGGATGCATCTGCTTACTGATACTAGCCCCATATATCCTGATCTGGTAAAGTGCTTCTATGCTAGCATCAAGAGAAATCCAAAGACTGAGATTATCACATTTCAGGTAAAAGGTTGTGATTTTACTTAAGAGGAGAGCTTTTTGGCCAAGCCGCTAAATATTCCGGCTCAAGGATGGCTGGTCCATTCTATGCATGATTGGATTGAAAATCCAATTTCTCCTCTAGAGCAAACAAGAATCTTTCTTTGTGATGACTCTAAGGAGGAAACATATGTTCCACATGCTGTTGAGATCCCATTCCATATTAAAGTCATTCAAAACATGTGTTATCGCATCCTATATCCACGAGATCCAGATGGGGTTCGTTGTAGGCCTTATGACATGTTCCTTGTTTCCATGTTAATGACTAGAGGACCAGTTAATTTACTAAGGTACATGTTACAATATATGGTTGTGGTTTGGATGAAAAGAATGGCTTTACCTTTTACTGGGTCCTAACTCACATTTTTAAGCATCTTGGGATTGATTTATCCAAAGAAGATCATGTAGCCCATGAGCCATTCCCAGTGTCAATGCTCAAAAGAGTACAACTTAATGCTTACTTCTATAGAACCTTAAGTCTTAGTGTTCAGAAAAATCATCAGCAAGAGGAACGATGTCAGAAAGGTCCATTGCCATTACCTCAACCACTTGTAGAGCCAACAAATGTACCTTCTACTAGTGCATTACCATCATCTGATGTCTCTTCTACAATTGAAGATTTGAAGTCTCGTGTGGCTGAATTAGAGGGAACTATCCTAATGTTGCAACAACAGCAAGAACGGAATTGCACAATGTTGAATAAGGTGCTGCAAGTGCTTAACAATATATATCCATGAATTTGGAACATCAATTTTGATTGTTCTTTTCTTTGTATTTCTCTTTATATAATCTAAGTATTTACTTTAGGTTCTACAACTTTTGTTTGAATCCATTACTACCACAGATCTTACTTAAAAAGATACAGCTTTATATTTCTTATCATCTTTAAGACTTTATAATACCCTTTTTCCACTTCATTATTCATCCAAAGAAGCTTAAGTTGTCTCAAAATTACTAAAATCATTGCTGTTTAAAGAAGATAACTTACAAAAGAAAAGAAAATCTTTAATAAGTTGATAAGATATTAACTTCAGTTAAAACTATGCAATATTGTGCACCAGGGTAATGTTTCCCTCACTACCAAGGATTGTAATGTACATGTCCTTCCTTCAATATTTTATGTAAATGAAATGTATGCAAGATGATGCATGTCCTAACAATGTAGTGCAAATTTATGCTCACCGCATATTGCATATGCATTATCATTATGAACCTCTATCAGTGATATGCCATCCTGCTATACTATGGGACTGGGCACAATATTGAAATTTTTAAACTTATTTCTTTAGTAAATCCATCAATCAACTTAAGTTATTCTCTGAAATTTCAAACTTCAACAGGGTATTTTCTTTTAACCATAAACTTTTCAATTCTTTACTCAACAAATCCAAGTATACAGCTCCACCCAAAATCCTATTACTTTATGTGTTAAAGTCCATATTAATCCTGGACTCTGATACTAAAAATGTAATGCCTCTTCTTTTTAAACCCATTTATACATATACTTAGTATATGCATATTAAAAATATTAACTTTATCATATAATAAACTTTATATATAATATTATAATAAAATTGAATATATTACCACACTTTGATAAATAAAATTTAGCAATAATATTATAATAACAAAAACACTTTTCCCTAAGATCGCTGGAGTCTAGCTACATGGAGCTTTACCAAATCTAGCCTTCTCTTCCTATTTGTTTTTCCTGCAACACTGGATTATTGAGGAAAATAATGAGCTTGATGCTCAGTGAGAAAATAAGCATATATATAAAAATAAATATAATCAACTTAATATTTGAAGTCATTTTATTAGACTTACTCAATTACTGACATAATATATGCCAGTTTATATTCATTTATCAGAACATATAAAAACACTTAATATAATAAACAAATTTACAACGCAGTATATCAAACGTGAACTCTTAATAGTCATCTCGCAACATAACCATAATATTATCCTCAACAAAATCAAGTACAGTATTATTAACACACTTATATTTATATATATCACAAGTAACATACCATTTGAGCACAATAAAGCTCAATTCCAAATACTTCAATTTTTCAACCAAACAAAGAATTCCACTTCACAAATTCCCATTCTTAATCAATCAAAATCTCATCAAATACACAATCATCTCAATTCTTTCAACTTCTCACAAAATTCACAAATTCTAAAATACTGCATTATCAATCACATCATCAATCACCACACAAAATGATCCATTTATGAGAAAGGTAATATTTTTTTTATATCGCACACAGCCGCCTTTCTCATAATTTCCACATTCTTTATCGAACACAACCACTTTTCTCATAAATTTCACATCTCTGTGAGGTAAAACACAATCACAAATTCACACAGCATTTCACAAGTACATTTCCACCATTATATAATCACAATCACAACCAATTCAACTCACAACAAATCAAAATTTCTCAATCCAGCTCACAAATTCACAAGTTAACCAATTCCACATCACAACACATCATAATCAAATTTTAATAATTAGTTAAATTATCTAAATGAAAGGTTAAAGGAAATGTAACCCGATCACATCTTTTTCAATTTCTCATCTTTTCATTTGGAACAACCTCTTGTTGCCCAATCATAAATCATTCATTTTTCATCTCATCTTTTGGGTTACCAATTTCTAACCAATCATTTAGATAATCAAACTCATTACCGAGTCATACACAATAAGCCAATCAAATAAAATTCATCTCATGCTCAAAATTTCCTCAATAAGCTAATCCATAATAAATTACTCATTTGCTCATTGATAATCTCATATATCAATCAATCTCAACTCATTCAAGTATCATCCATCCATACCTCATCTTCTAATCATAATATTATTTCTAATCAATTTACACAAATTTAATTAATCATTTAAATATTTACTTTATATTCCATAATAATTAAATTCACCCACACATACACACTCACGCACGCACACACGCGTGCGCACACACACAGATATATATATATATATATATATATATATACACATACTACTTTAATCCTAAAAGGCCCAAGGGGCCCATTGTGTGCTAGGCTCACGTTAGCCCTTTACATGTCCTGACACCTTGAATTCTAAGTCAAGGGGGACTCTCTAAGGGGATTCTGACTCATTACAGCAAAGGAGGACTCCTAAGCCTATTAGGACAAGGATTCCTAAGCTTGAGGGGATTGTTCCTACTACTATATAAACCCCTGCCATCCAGGGGATTAGGTATTGCCATCTCATTCACATACATTTATAACTCTCAAGAGAATATCTCTAACTTAAGCATCGGAGTCAGACCTTGGGGACCACCCTAAGTCTGCCTTTGTTTTACAGGTTCCGGTGACTTAGCACAGCTTAGGCGACATTCAAGCTAGGGAAATGTCCTAAACGTTTCATTGGTGCGGTGAGCATGGACTGTTTTTAATTTAAAAACAATTCATTATGATGAATAATGACCCTCCTTATGGTCTACCTCCTAGTTTTTTTTTGGCTTAGGAGGACTTCCGGCGTGGATCCCACAACCACCCAGAACTACTCAGGGGACTCCCTCCACTCATCAACCACCTAGAATTCTAGTTTCCACTGATAATCAAACTCCTCAATGCACTCTAACTCTTAAGATTCAGTATCCTCAATATCAAGGATATCCACCAATACCATCGGGAACACCTCCAATCATACCAGATCCACCAGCAACTTCCATGTCACCATTAGTTCCTCCAGTTCCATTAAGGCCTCCTGGAATAGATTTTAATATCCCTTATTTGCCCTCTCTACCTGTTCTCCACCCAGGTCCTACCTTCATTCTAAATCAAGGGATCCTCATTCCCCGTCCAAATAATGACATTCCTCCTCCACCAGGAGTGCAAGACCAAACTAATCTGGCCGTACTTCAAGGGCGCCATGAGTATATTCCCCAATTTATCCCACCTGCTACACCTCAGGGGGACAATTTTGATGGTGAAAGGAGGGGAGTAGAGAATGACTTGGATGATGCATTTTCTCATCCTACTAAAACAAGAGGAAAGGAGGGGAGTAGTATGATTAGTGCGGCCGATGTAGCCAGAATTTTGGATGAAGCATGTTAGAAGTTTGATGACAAAATCCAAGACATTAAAGGCTGGATAGAAACAAGGGAGAAACAACTTAAAAAGAAAGCCAAGAAGAAAATACAGAAAGTCACCCCCTCAGTCATGGAGATCAAGGAGAAAATGCCCAAAAGAGGAGATGGGCAATTACAAAGAGCAATAGCACAAAGGTTTGAACAGGAAGAAGACGAAAAGGAAAAAATAGAAAGAAAAGTCAGGGAAGTCATAGGCAAGATGGGCATGCAAGATTTCAACCCTGGGTTCAATTTAAAGAATAAGTCACCATTGGCTCAACACATTCTAAATAAAGCTCTACTCAAAGGGTTTAAGTTCCCCACATTAGACATTTACTCTGGAAAGTCTGACCCGGCAAGTCACGTCTACAAATTCCAGACATCTATGAGTGTCCAAACTAATGAGGACTATATATGGTGCAAATTCTTCCCTACCACCTTACAGCGGAACGGTGTTAGTTGGTACAAAACACTGCCCTTCACTCAATTCACTCCTTTCGATAACTTGTCACTGCTTTTAGGCAGAGATTTGCAGCTTACATCCAACAGAAAAAGGTGTCAGCAGACCTATTCTCTATACAACAAAGGGAAGGCGAACCCTAAAGAAAATACATAGAGCGATTCAATAATGAGATCACCAAGATAGAAGATTTGAATCAGGGCGTAGCTTGCTCTACTATTCTCCATGGTACAACAAACGAGGAATTCAGGAAAGAATTACTAGCCAAAGCTCCTAACAATGTAGAAGCCCTAATGGCACTTGCCAGCACAGCCATAAGAGTGGATGGTGGTCAATATTATCTAAAGAGAATGAAAGAATATAAAAGGGAGCTTTCCCCAAGGGGAGATAGGAGATCTCCTAAAAGAAGCAAAAACTCAGGTGGTAATAATGGGTCTAAGAGCTCCAATCTCCTCAAATACACACCCCTTAATACATCCAGAGAACGAATCCTCATGCATATCAAAGACAACGGAGAAAGGATAGAATGGCCAATGAGGATGAGTTCATACACAGCTGAGAGAAGGGACAATGGCAAGTACTGCCAGTTTCACAAAGATGTAGGCCACGATACAGAGCAATGCAATCACTTGTAGAAGGGTGATAAAAACTCAAACTTCAATGGATACATTCAAACATAAATCAGAATCGAAGCTAGAAAGCAAATTGATTTGATCAACTCCAAAGCATAGGAATCACCCAAACTAATAAGTTCAAATTCATCGCCCAAGAATCTAACTTGAATATTTGTAATTGATTACGGAACTATTACCCTTAGTTATAGATGAACTAAGATCAATAGCTATAAAAAGATGAATGTTCAAACAACCTAACAAACTAACAAGTTTTAATAAGTTGATTAAACAATGTAGATGTGAACTAAACTAATCAAATTAATTTAAACAATGTAGTCTTCTAGGGTTGTTGACTTGTTGAACTTTGACTTTGACTTTGTTGACCTTGACTTTGATCTTCAGCTTGTTAGAATACAATTAAACTCATAATTCAAACAATCTTCAAACTCAATGTCATCAACAAATACTTCATATTTGAATTCAATCTTCATGAATTCAAATTGCAAGACTCCATGTATGAATTCAAAGCTTGCAGCCATTAGTCAATTGCTTGATACCTTAAGAAGCTCACAGATTGTAAGGTGTGGTCACACCTTATTACAAATGATCTTCTGCCTTGTTTTTTTACTACCTTGGATCACATCAGGTGACCTAGTGGGAAGGGGATTGATTTGGGAAAAATAATGAGGTTTAAAGGTGTAATTAAGATGATTTGAAGAGTATTAAAGGTGATTAAATAAATTAATTTTTTTATTTTTTAAATAATTTTAATTACTTTTTTAAAAAATATAACATTAGAAAGGGACAAATTCGTTTCTAAATTTAGAAACGGATTTAGAAACGGATATATCTGTTTCTAATCTTATTTTTCTTCGTCCCTAAAATTCTGTTTCTAATTCATTTAGAAACGGACATATCCGTTTCTAAACGGATATGTCTGTTTCTAAATCCGTTTCTAATTAGAAACGGACCGTTTCTAATTCCGATTAGCGACGACGTTTTTAGAAACAGACAAAATCTATTTCTAATTTTGGAAAATCCGTTTCTAAATCGATTTAGAAACGGATTTTCTAGAATTAGAAACAGATTTTGTCTGTTTCTAATCCGGAAATTTCTTGTTGTGTGATAAACTTATTTGTAAACTCGTTACCTATGAGATGAAGAATGATAAGGGTAGGAAGGAAGACAATAAAAAATCAATAGTTCTCGAGGCCTCTCATGAGTCACATGATAATAAGAGTAGTGAAGGTGAAGAGGTGGTTGAGGAAGAAAACCAAAGGTTGGCTCTTCTTATAAAACACGTAAATAGTTACCTCAAGATGAAGAAGAATGGTGTCAAGGCCAAAAACAAGATGTTAAAGAAGAAGAGAATAAGCTTATTTCCTATGAGTGTGGAAAACAGAGCCACATGAAATCTAAGTGCTATAAATTGAAGAAGAAAAGAGCTTCCAAAGGAACTCAAAGAGAATATGAAGGCTTATAAAGCTACTTTGGATGATGTGGGAAGTGAATTAGATTGTAGCAAGAAAAATAAGATGACCAACCTTTCTCTCATGGAATTTAAGGACTCATCACGTAAGGTTATGTACCAATCCTAATAGTGATTGTGCATGTGATGAATGTGATGATGACATTGTGGACTTAATAGAAGCTCTATCTATTAGGTGCAATGAATTTTCTAATAAAACGAAAATTTTTAGAGAAAAATGCACTCAATATGATAATAAGCTCAATAATTTTAAAATGGTCACAGGTACTTTTAAATTATCAAATGATGAGTTGAGGAATTCTCTTCAAGAGATATTATTAATTCACCACTTTCACAATAGGGACTCTTGAAAGAAAGAATGACTCATTGAGGAACGAGGTGGAAAGTATCAAAACATCCATTTCTAAATTCCATAAGGGTGAGGAAGCTTTAGACAACCTTTTAGTGTCACAAATGTTTCGTACCACTAATTTTGGACTTGGATATGAGGGAGCATCGACCTTTAGTTCCAAACCAATCGTATTTGTGAAGTACATAATAATTCTCAAACCTCAAGGTTCAAGAATATATGCCCTTAAGGAGAAAGTCAATATGTCTCTAAGACTACTCCTAAGCGTAAAACACATTCACACATTCCCAATGGACCGAAGAGGCATGTGAATGTAAAGTCCAAGGTTAATATTATTCGGTCTTTAATTAATTCTACCATTTATCTTTATTTTTTAAAAATTATATTAAAAAGCTTTAAATTTATTGAATTATACTAAAAAAAACTTATATTAGCATTCGTATCAATTAATTTTAGCCAATTCAATGAAAATATATTACATTTTTTCTATAATTATTTTTCTACTATATATCGATTAATCTCTCAATTTTTTTTAAAATATATAAAAATAAACCAGTCAATTACTAACATTCTATTCAAATTGATTTTAATACTTGTATATAGATAAAAGGGACTCAAATTGATATTTTAAAATAAAAATAATGATAGATATTAAAAATTAAAAATATATTAAAATGAAATGGATAAAAATGTATGTCAGGATGTAAGTGTCATTTCAGTAATTAATGAAAAAATATTTTAGCTAATTAATAATTTTGTTGAAATTCATCAATAGTTTTTCATCAGTGGACTTGTTCATGGCTTGGTCTAATTGGGTTTGACTTTTTTATAGGTAAGACTGAGCCTAACTTGAACTCAATTCGGAGTTAGATTTTATTACCCAAGCTTGGCATATTAATACGGCTTTTTCGGGCTCGAATTGGATATTTTCGAACTGCATTTTATTTTATTAAAAATAAAAATCCAAGTTTGTTCTTAAAATTTTGAGCATAATATAGGCTCGGACTCGAGCCGGACTTTGAAGGAAAACGGAAAACCCAAGCCCGCCTAATGCAGACAAATTCCCAGACCCACCCAGGAACAGGTCTAGTCATAAGTAAGACTTTTCATCATATAAGTTTAAATTTCATTTTCTATTCATGTTTTTTTTATATTAGTTCTTAATATTTAAATTTTACTATAATTTAATCTTCAAAATACTAATTTTAATTACAATTTGGTCTGTAGTTTATAATTTTTTTAAAGAACATTTATTATTAAAAATGCTTTAACATATTTTTTTTAAAATTAATTAATTATAAAAAAAATCGTACACACCATATATATTCATTAAGTTAGCTAACAATTTCATTAATAGAAGGGGATTTAAAAGTAAGAAAGTAAAAATGAAAGATGCCTTAATATAAATTTTAAATCTTAAGAGGAAAAAATTCAAATAATAAATAAAATTACATAAAGGTAAAATTAATTACCATTAAACAATTTATGCCATTCTCATCATAACAATTTTTCCCCTCCAGGCTCTAATTATTTTGTTATGCACATTCTTTTATTTTATTTTGTATATGAACATTAGAGACAACTCTATTTCAACAAGAGAAATATCGAAGTTCAAAAAAAAAAAAACAAGAGAAATATCGTCCTGATTCAAATATATATATATATATATAAGTGATTTCTTTTATTATATTGTTGTCTTAATTTTTTTTGTTTAACTATATATGTGATTAATGGGTAAATGTTACATATAAAATATTTGCAGCCATAAACAATAAATTATGCCATTGGTATTTTTGACAAAGAAATTAACAAGGTGTGTGTGTGTGTCTATATATATATATATATATATAAGTGATTTGTTTTATTATATTATTGTCTTAATTTTTTTTATTTAACCATATATGTGATTAAAGGGTAAATGTTTACGTATAAAATATTTGCAGCCATAAACAATAAATTATGCCATTGATATTTTTGACAAAGAAATTAACAAGGTGCACGTGCATTATTAGATATCTACATAAAGATATCTGAGTTATTAGGTTCTTATCTTCTATGGCATATCTTCCCCCCACCACGACTTTTAAATTCCTTTGCTTCCTTTTATTTGTTATTCCATCCCCAAAGCTAAGACGTGTGTTTATCTTCAAATGGCAAACAAACAACAATCCAATATAATCACCTATCGCTTAATTATCTTTCTTTGTGTTCTTTTTCCAAAATTGTGAATTGGAATTTTTTTCCTTCCTCATTTGTTATTTTTTTTATATGACTAGTAATCTTTTTCATGTTTAGCCCTTCAAACAATTATTTACGGTTGAATATATACTTTCAACCCTAAACTTTATATAGTTGATCTATTGCACTGTTCAACTTTATAATTAATCCATTATACTTATCAAGTCTTGATTTTTTACCTATCAAACACCATTCAAGTAAAATTATATCAATTTTGTATTAATTTCACTTTATTTTTATTAGGTAGTGTTACATGCTTTAAATCATTTTTTTTCACTTCAATGTAATTTTTTATAACTTTAAATTTAATGTGTAATAGATAAAAAAAAAATTAAACTTTATATGTGTAATAGTTTAATTGTGTTTACATTTGGTGTGTAATATATGAGTAAAAACTGAAACTTTATATATTTAATGGGTTAACTTTAAAGTCCATACATGTGATATGTCAAACATTTAAAGTTTGAGGATGAAATTATGTATTATACCATTATTTTCTCTTCAAATGTGATCCATTTCAATCACATACATATGTATGTATATGTGTGTGTATTGTCTCAAACCAAAGTGGACATTAATTACATTTTGGTACTAAACTAAAATTGGCATTATTTTGATTAATACAAAATCAAATAAAAAAGAACGAACATAAGCACGGCAAATATCGAGCAAGCGATAGAACTAGGAACATGAGCCTAACTGCATGCCAAAACATTTATATCTGTTTGTACATGGTTTTGA
>CANYLF010375165.1:0-11296 GCA_948193215.1 Bocquillonia castaneifolia
TTATAAAATAATTTTTATGCAATTATGTAATTAATATATTAATTTTATTACAAAAATAATATAATTTAATAATATAAAAATAATATGTGTGTGTTTATATTGAAAAATATTCCTTTTAAAGCGGTTCTAGTTTCAGTACAACTCCGGATGGTTAGGAATGGTTCTTGGTACAGATATTTAGAAAATCTCTGGAACCGTGTCAATTAATTTTTCGGGACGGTTCGGTTTGGATAAAGTCAACAAGTCAACGAATATTATCGATTCTAATAAAAGGCAATGTATTAGCAACTATCTTCGGCCAAGCGAGAAAGAAAGGTTAGTTTACTAGATATTATCGATTCGGATTTTCGCTACGGTTCGAAAATCTCCAAGATTCATGCTCAGCTCTACTTAAAACCATATAAGTGGAGTGTAGTTAATTGGGAGCAGTGCAAAAATCATTACCCTTAGCTAAAAAGAATAAATGATTTAATGTGCATTTAACAAACAACGCTGATGTAATTAACTAAATTAATATAGTAAATAGCTAATTCTACATGAAATTTGTCTTTTTCAGTTCCTATAACCATTAGGAAAAATTCATTGTTTATTATACTTTTTTTTAAAAAAAATTAAGTAGATTTACTAACGGGGTCTTGGCTTAGTGGCGAAGTCACTTGACAAGGAAAGCCCTAATTCAGAGAGGTTTCGAGTTCGAGCCTCACCCCCGTTGGGAGAGAGTTGAGACTTCTCTCGACCGAAAATTAGTCTGGACAACCGTAAAATGGAGTTCAGGATACTCCGGTGCGTGTGTGTATCACCACTTATAAAAAAAAATATCCACATCCAATAAATAAATAAATAAGAGGAAAAAGCAAAAAAACAAAACCTTGCGGTTGTTATTTTCAATGTTAGAAATATCACCTACGCTATCAAATAAAATAGATAATTTTTTATAATATAATAAATACAATATAGAATTTTAACAACGGAATCTTGATCTAGTAGGAAAGCCACATGTCAAGGAAAGCTCCAATCAATGAAGGTCTCGAGTTTGAGTCTCACCCCGTTGGGAGAGAGTTTGAACTTCTCTTGGCCGGAGATTAATCTGGACAACTGTAAAACGGGGTCCAGAATACTCCGATTGATGCGTGTATACTCCACCTATAAAAAACAATATAGAATTTTAATCATATAATGTTTTTAAGTTGTTCATTATTAATGTATAATGATTAAAACCTTTTAAAAAATTATAATTAATTAAAAAGTATACATTTACTTTATTTTCAATAAAAATAAAAAAAAAA
Organism: Bocquillonia castaneifolia; assembly: GCA_948193215.1. Lineage (NCBI taxonomy): Eukaryota > Viridiplantae > Streptophyta > Magnoliopsida > Malpighiales > Euphorbiaceae > Bocquillonia > Bocquillonia castaneifolia. The sequence continues at coordinate 1,287 of CANYLF010375165.1, forward strand.
TATATTAATTTAATTTATAATAAAAATAAAATAATTGAATGGATATTATATTATTTGAAAAATAATTTTATAAGTACACATTTACATGCATAATAAATTATAAAAGATTAATGACATTAGTTAATAGGAATTAAAGTGTAATGTTTTTAATATCATACACAAAAAAACCACATGATTTTAAGTGAAAAATGATAAAAACATGAGGTATTCTTTTGTACTTTCCCCTAAATAAAAATAAATAAGCAACTATATATTTGACGGCGAAACGCAGCTTATCTTCTTTTCTGTTCTTTTTCTTTTGTTAATTAGTAAAATGAAGATCTTTTTTTTTTTTTTGGAACATGAATGAAATGAAGACAACTTAGGTAGGAACTTTCGCGCAAAGTTCTCTCATGGGGAATTCTATCTAAGAAGACTTGGACTACGTTGTTAGCTCATTTGTGACCATATTTTTTTTTATTGTGAGAGTCACAAATATTGCTTCCTAAGAGAAAATGTATCCTTGGAGATCATCCGTGTTGGATGCCCAAAAGAGGGTCAATTATAGGGACGTTGAGGATGGCAGTGCAGAAGATGGTGGATGTCCAAAATCAAGTGATGATTTGAAAGAGATTCATGAGTTAAAAGGGTTGGATGTATTGAACTGGCCAAAAGACAGTACTGCCCTTCCATGTAAGTTACGGAGCCAGGAGGTTAGAGAAGGGAAGATCTGCGAGCTTGTGAGCAGCTATCATCCAGAGAAAGTTATGGATTTAACAAAAAACGCTCTGCTTCACCTTGCTGTCAGGCATAGTCACTGCGACGTAGTTAGATGGTTGGTCGAGATGCTTAAAGTTAAACACAGTACTGCTTTTTTTGAAGATGATGATCTCATTTACAGCAGGAAGGATTGCAGTAGCAAAACAGCTCTGCATCTTGCAAATATCGGGAAACAAATCCAAGTAACATTAATAATTAAATAAATAGATCTATCACAATCTACTCTTGTTTAATTTCAGTTTTGTATGTTAATTAATTTCTGTTTATTTTAATTTCAAAATTTCTAACCACGAACCATGTTGTCTGTCATCTGGTTTCCATAACGTTGCAGAATTCAAATTTATTACAGGAAGAAGCCTCTATTCAAAGTTGCAAGACTGAAGTGAATGCTAAAACCAACGGTGGTTTTACAGCCTTAGAAATGTCAGATGACCTACCTGGAGAAGGGAATATTGACATGGAAACTGAAAGCTTTCTTCGAAGGGGAACAGATGAAGAGCAGAAACCTGACAATAACAACCATGAAGTTCATGATATTGAACTTGGCAAGCAGAGGCATCAATTACCTCAACAGACTTTAAGATCTGAAAATACAGCACCCAGTAAATATCACGGATTATTGCTGACAGCAACTATACTAGCAACAGTAACTTTCCATGCTGCCTTAAGAGCACCATCAGGAATTTCAGAAATAAGATCCTTGAGTGAACCCAATAATACCTACCCAGTGGAGAAACAGTATACAGAAATCAACAATCTCTTTATCTTATTTAATTCGATGGCGTTTTTCACATCATTAGCATTGATCACCATCCTCACAAATGAACTCCCTATCAAGCCATGGCTTCTGATTGTGTTATTTTCAACAATCGGAGCATACATGTGCTTAATAATGGCTGTATCACCCCACCAAGTAATTTCAGTGTTTTTCATTGGAAGTTCTATCCTGTTAGCGGCCTTCTTCAAATGTCTGGCTCTGGACAAGACACTGCTAGATTTTCTGCAATGGATATACACTAAAAATTGAAGTGATGATATAGGCCAATGCATCCTCAGTTGGTGTTTCTTGCAACGGGTGCTGTTGAAGTCTTACTCGTATTAATTGTCTATGAATAAATTTGTGTAGTAACATATTTAAGAACTGTAATTTCCATTTAGGTTGTGAGGTTGTTGTTAGAGTGGGCTAAAATTTAATTTGAACCACAAATAATTATATAAAATTTAAGAGTACAAAGAAACATTTAGCCTTTCACCTTTGAAACTAAAATGAGAATGTGTGTGTAGTGTAGAAAGGGTAAATAAATTCAATAATATATGGCTATCAATGTAGTATTTAAAACTGAAAGAATAAGTACTCACTCAGTGTCCGATACTTTTTTAGACACATACATATGTCTAACATTTATCCGACACATATTAGACTCATTAAATCATGTCCAGTAAAAAATAAATTAAAAAAACTCAACACTTGTATCTAACACGTATTTTATCCGTGTCGGGTACATAATCAAATTTTAAATTCTATCTATTCAAATTAGAAAAATATTTTAAATTAAAAATAGAAGAAAAATTATAATAAAAACCCTCAAACAACAAGATTCTAATAATAACTTAAACAAAACTTTAAAACTAACAATTGATTCCTTTCCATTATTTTGTGTTTTTTCTATTCTTTGTAATCGGTTGTTGTTTTTATTATTGAATATTTGTATTTTCTTTTTCTTAGACTATATTAATCACTTTAATTAATTTAAAATTTTGGAGGATAGAATTTTACCTTAACAAATTCTAAATGATCCATTAGATTTAATACAATATCTTTTTTTTTTTAAAACAAGCATCGATTGTTGTTATATTAGTTTAGTGCAAATATTTTATTCTGTTGTTTTTATTAATTTGTTAGTAAATTTATGAAAAATAGACATATTTTAAAAAATTATATGTAATATATATAAGCGTATATAAATTTCACATATCGTGTCTATATTTTTTTAAAAGTATACATATCCCGTTTCCGTATCAATGCATCATAGACGGTAATTAAATGGTTTATGCAATTAATATACTGGAACAAATTTAGTTCATTGCATTAATATTGAAAAACAATTCGATAATAGTTTTTTAAAAAAATATGGAAGATTTTTCTTTTTATGCAATCAATCCTTTGCCTGTGGCTTGGATGAAAGTCCGGTATTTGCAAACACGACGCTTTTCTGTGGGTTATTATTGGCTAAAATTACACTCAGGTCAGCCCATCCCAGGGCCAGGAGTCATTGCATTGTCACAACTTAGTTTACAGAGAAGATTAGATCATCTTTAGGACAGCAGAATCCCATCCATTAATTTTGTGATCATCGTCTTCATAAATTTGCAGAGACGGGCAAAAACATAGTATATTAAAGCTCCAAAACAAATGATAATCACAGAAAACAATCCCACTGAAACGCAACTGGAAATTCGGTGATTGCCAATTCTGAACGAAAATTGTGGCATAATTTCATTCACCAACAGCCCATAAACAATTCCGATGCATATGATCACAAAGAGCACAACTGGTCTAAACGGCAGTGACCACAGCATTACTACAGTTGCTAGCATACAAACTATAAGAAGGGCCGTATTGAATGCCAGAAGATAGAAAATATGGGGCAGTTCACCACACAGCACATCTAAAACATCAAATTCTGCACCGGTGGCATGGTGGCCTTGTTTTATGAAATGATCGGGCAAATTGCAAACTGCGGTGAACGCGGCCCCAATAATAACTCCTAGAACCACCAATATGACATTTTTGGTTTCTAAAGTCCACCTGACATAAGCTCGAACTGGCAATGACCGTCCTTCAAGCCCACCAGCTTCACAAAGGATGCGGCCGATGTACCGGGTGGATATTTCCTTGGAATTTAGATAATAGAGATCAAGTGCTGTCATTTTTTGTTTGTTCAAAGCGTTCACTCGAACCATAGCTCTGCCAGCAGGGTTTTGAGGGAACAAAAGCTCCACAATCTGTATAAAATTCAAGGAAAAAGAACTAGAAATCAAGTGCTTATATATGTAGAAAATATATAACAATTTTATTACATGTGTATACAGGGGCAAAACAGGGGAGGGCTCCTCACTACCATCATCCGTCCTCTTTCAGAGTTTTTTGGTTCCGCCCCTGTTTGTATAGAAATGAAAGATTATACCTCGAGTTGTTTGTTGGAGACTGCAATATGCAAAACGTTATTTCCTTGTCGGTCTTTCCCATAGAGGAGATGCTCTTTTTTCCTCTTCTGAACTTCTTCAAGCAAGATTTTAAAAGCACCGAACTGGTAATTCTTTGCAGCCAGGTGAAACAACGTCTCTCGCTGTGGGGTCACCTTCAGGATAGAATCAGGACGGAAAGATATCAATGTTTTGATGACATTAAGATACCCGGAAGAAATAGCTGTTTGGAGAGGAATCATAGAGAACCTGTCCATCTCAGAACAAAGGTCAGGATCGAGATCCAGCAAGAGCTCCACAAGTTGAAGATCATCTCTTGAACAAGCCAAATGCAAGGCAGTATAACCTTCCTGATTCCTGACCCTACTAATTTGAGGATAATGTTTCAGAATTGCCTCAGCAGAAGCGCGGCTGCCATGGTTGCAGGCAACTAAAAAAGGATTCTCATGTGATCTCCGTTTTGAAGTTTCTTCAAAAAATTCTGGGTTAGTTGAAAGGTACCTGATGACCATTTTGACATCATCTTTTTTAACTGCTTCCAATAATGAATGTAGGTCATTTTGATTCATTTCTAGTTTGTATAGGTTTTATTTCCTTTTTGTCTTCCACCTGCGATTCCATTATATGCGGATTTATAAGAGCTTCTTAATTGATTGTTTTTATTTTTAACTATTACTAGTATTATTTTTATTTTTTTAGTTGAAACTTCCACCGGGTTTCCTAGCAAAGATGGAAAGTTGTCGCCGGTGTTTCAACAATTTTACGGATATACCACCACCACAAGTAGAGCTGTCAAAATGGGTTGATCGGTCGTGTTGATGTCGGGTTGATAGACTCAGGTGACATGATAAAGATCAACACGAACACCATCCATTTAATAATCGTGTCAAAAATTTAAACACGAACACGACACAAAAAAATTAACGTGTTACACGAATACGACACGCATAACCTGTTTACTTAAATGGGTTGTATGTGGTTCATAAATTTAACACGACTCACGACCCTGTGGGTCATAAATTTAACACGACCCACGATCCATTTAACTTATAAACCTTTTTTTTTTAATTTTAAACATACATATTAAACTTCTAAAAAGTAATAAATACAACAATTAATATAATAAAATATATAATTATGAAAGGACAAATATTTTTATTAAATTAATTATTTTTTGACATATTATTATTTTCTTGTATTTAAAAGAAATAGAAAAATAATTTAGTTTTTTATACAATTAGAGAAAGTGGTTGTGTGAAAATGAGAAAAGTAGACTTTATATAATATAAATTTATTTATATTAAATGCCTAATGATAATTATAACATTATAAATATGATATATTACATGGGTTGAAAGTGGGTTGGGTCGTGTTGACACGACCCACATAACACGAAATATTATAACGGGGTGGGACGGGTTCATGGGTCAACCCGCGACACGACCCGTTTAAATCGTGCCGTGAATAAGTCGACCCGTTTCTGACACGAACCCTCTTATACTCAACATGAATTCACCAATTTTACGTGTTTCACGGGTCGTGTTAGCGTGTCATGACCCATTTTGACACCCTTAATTTATGGCATGGTAGACTTGGACATGTTAATTATAATACTTTAAGTAGACTAATTAACTTAGAGCACATTCTGGCTTTCACATTGATCATAATCATAAATGTGAAACTTGTGTTGAGGCGAAATTAGCAAGGTCAGTTGAAAGGAATACAAAATCACTTGATCTAATACATAGTGACGTTTGTGATTTAAAATTTGTACAAACTAAAGGAGGGAATAAATATTCTATCACCTTCATTGATGATAGTACGAAATATTGCTATGTATATTTGCTTAAAAGCAAAGACGAAGCTATAGAGAAATTTGTTCTCTACAAGCAGGAAGTTGAAACCTAACTTAATAAAAAGATTAAGTTGGTGAGAAGTGATCATAGTGGTGAATATGTTGAACCATTTGGTGAATTTTGTACACAACATGGTATTATTCATGAAGTGACACCACCATACTCTCCCCAATTCAATGGAGTAGCATATCGAAAAAATCAGACCTTAAAGGAAATGATGATCGCGATGCTAGAAAGCTCTGGGTTATCACAGAACATGTGGGGGAAGCTGTTCTATCAGCTAATTACCTTTTAAATAAGGTGCCCCGCAACAAAGAAGATAAGACACCATATGAGTTATGGAAGGGTAGAAAATCCTCCTATAACTACTTGAAAGTGTGGGAGTGTCTTACCAAGGTGATGGCTCCTTTACCAAGGTAAATGAAAATAGGTCCTAAAATAGTAGACTGTATTTTTATTGGCTATGCACACCATAGCAATGCATATCGGTTTGTTGTGTATGTATCTAAAAATCTTGACATCCATAAGAATACGATATTGGAATTCAAGAATGCCTGATCATTCTTTGAAAATATATTCCCTTGTATGTCTAGAGAAGTTGGGTCAAGTTCACCGAAATGAACTTTAGAGACTATTGATGAAAATAGTCAAGATATTCAACAAGAGGTTGAAGTTGAGGAATAACCTAGAAGGAGCAAAAGGGCAAGAATGGAAAAATCCTTTGGACTGGATTTTCTGACCTATATGTTAGAGGCTGAACCTCAAACTTATAATGAAGCTATATGCTTAACAAAAAGTTCTTTATGGAAAGATGCTATTAAAAGTGAAATTGATTCCATCATGTAAAATCATACATGGGACTTAGTGGATCTTCCTTTAGGAATTAAACCATTAAATTTCAAATGGATTTTCAAACGAAAAATGAAAGCAGATGGCACAATTGAAAAGTATAAGGCCAGAATGGTTATAAAAGGTTATAGATAAAAGGAAGGCATTGACTACTTTGATACATTTTCTCACGTGTCAAGAATAACCTCCATAAGGATGATACTTGCAATTGCCGCTTTGTGGGATCTAGAAGCACATTAAATGGATGTTAAGACAACCTTTCTAAACGGAGATCTTGATGAGGAGATCTAAATAGAACAACCTGAGGGTCATGTAGCTCTAGGGTATGAAAGGAAAGTCTGTAAATTGGTGAAGTCTTTATATGGACTTAACCAAGCACCAAAATAATGGCATGAAAAGTTTGATAATGTCATGATGACAAATGGCTTTAAAATTAACGAGTATGGCAAATGTGTGTATGTCAAAACTACTGCCAATGGATATGTAATCATGTGCTTATATGTTGATGGCATACTCATAGTTGGTAGTAATGATGAGATGGTAAAGTGTACCAAAGATATGTTAAACTCAAGGTTTAACATGAAAGATATGGGACTAGTAGATGTGATTTTGGGCATCCAAATCAAAAGGTCACTTGACGGTCTCATATTAACTCAGTCACACTATGTGGACAAGATTCTTGGGAAATTTAGCAAAGATGATTCTAGTGTAGCCAAAACTCCAATTGATACGAGCCAACATCTGTCTAAAAACAACGGTGAAAGTTTTGACTAAGTAGAATACCCAAGGGTCATAGGCAGTCTAGTGTACCTTATGAGTTGTACAAGACCAGATATTTCTTTCACAGTGAGCAGTTTAAGCAGGTTCAGAAGTAATCCAGGGGAGAACCACTAGAAAGTAATCGTGAAGGTACTGAGATATCTCCGATATACTGGGGACTACTGATTGCATTATTCTAGATATCCTGCTATGTTAGAAGGATTCTCAGAAGCCAGTTGTATATTTGATATTCAAGATACTTGTAATACCCGATACTTTTCATATTTTTAATCAATTTATGTTTTTGTTAGAATTTCAAAATTTTCAACATAGAATCTAGATTTTCTTATTTATAGAAAATTTCTCTTTTGTATTATAAATATCATATTTATTATATGATATCAATCTTATATAGATTTCATGTACAAGTTTTAACTTAAATTAAAAATTATATGTTATATAATTTTTATATACAAATTCTTTTTAAAAGTACTATTTGGAGATTAGAAGCTTAATTTTATAAATTCGTAGCATAATTAGTAATTATCAAAATTACACTTATTTATAGTTAAACTTTTATGTAAATAATTTTATATATAAATTATATGTAGTCTTTTAAGAATTTAAAGTTTCTTATAATGATTTCATTCATTAATCACATGATTTACTTTATTATAGTCTTAAAAAAATAAATGTTATTCATAATAGAATTATTTAATCATTGATTAACATTTGATAACAATAATAATAATAATAATAATAATACTAATTTTCTTAATTAAAATTTTGGAGAATTCTAGAAAAGAATTAAATAATATATATATATAATCTGCCAAGGACCTAATTGAAAGGAAGAAAACTTTTAGAAAACTACCAAAGGGACCCCTGAAATTCACCCCGACATCTACAATAGTCCCTCCTCTTCTCCGGCATCGTTTTTGCTTTTTCAACCACCATTTTGGCTGTTCTTTATGTCAAATTGAAGATCTCAAAGCCCTTTAACTATTGGTATCTATTTCTTCCCCTGCCGTTGCCTGTAGCCGGAGATACAAGCTTCGCAAAATCGTGAAGGGCCGACCACTATGATTCCTTCATCTCCGGCTAATATCACAAGAAATTGACCCCATAATCAAACTCAGATGACCCAAAAACATAGGCAAGGAGTAAAGAGTGACCTTGAATCAACAGATTTGACAGTGAACGGACTAAATCAAAGATCTCGGCTCCCACGACCTTCTTGGCTTCGATCCGCCATCCTGGGCAAGTGTTAAGGCACGTGGAGGCTGGATACGATCTTGGGAGGAAATTTCATAGCTTCGGTGAGAGTTCCAGCCGCTAACACCACCTCAGGCCGCCACCCATGGCGGCGGTTGAGCCACATGCGCCGCCATGGGCGGTGGCAGTGGGGCCCGGCCCGAAAATGGGTAAAAAAATATTTTTAAAAAATCGAGAAAAATATGATTAGTATTTTTCATTACTGTGTGATTGCTTAATTCTTTTTAGTTTTTAAATTAAAAATCTCCGAAGTGAAATGACGGTCTAAAGAAATTACTGAAACACGTGAAAAACAATAGAAATAGTGTGCTTAGACTTTAAATGAGTTGATTGGATAGTAAATAGATAAAAATAAGCTAGAAATGGATTTTTAATAATTTATAAGTAATTGATTTAATTATTAATCGGTATATTGTATTTTTATGATTAGAAAGAAATTGATAAAAAATAAACAATAAATGACTTGAATGGGAATTTTAACGATTAAATGGTAAATGATTAGTAAATGGGTAAATAGATAATTATCATAGACATAATAACACTATATATAATTAAGGTAATATTAATAGTAATAAAATAATTAAATAGATTAGTGTATACTAATATATGTACATAGGTATAAGTGTATACTTAGTAGTAGTTGATTATTATATGGTAATAATTAAAGGTAATAATAAATCATAATGAGTAATTACTAATGATAAGGATAATAATAATAGTAATCATATGTATATATAATAAATACTAAATCCATATAATAACAATTGTAGTAGTTGTAGTATTTACAATTATAATAATTATGAAAAATTCTAATATTAGTAATAGTGATGAATATATAGATATATAATTAAGTATTGAAAATTAAATAGGATATAAAATAAATAAGGAAAGTAGATGTATAGTTATAAATTGACTAAATGTTAGGATGTTGAATTTATTAGATGATTAAGAATATATAAATATGTTTTAACAAGGAATTCATAGGCATATATTTGTAAGATGATTATTATAAATATATGTATATATGGTGATAATACGAATATGCTTCTATGATAATTAAGTTGATATTGAATTGATTTGAATATGAAATGATTATGGTGGATTTATTGGACTTTAAATAAGTATAATATATAGATATAAATAGCGCGATAAGTTGAATAATGTGTAAATATAGATAATGTGGTTTGATGCGATAATTGGTGTGTCTGAAAAAGTCCGTGTATATTGGTAGGCCTGGCAGTTGGTGGAAATAATAGAAGTGTGTTTTAATTGCAGGATGGGCTCCACTTCGGTGGAGAGATATCC
>CANYLF010375962.1:0-14769 GCA_948193215.1 Bocquillonia castaneifolia
TTATTTTTAAAAGCGGTTTAATGGAGTTTTAAAATTTTAATAATTATTACTATTTTCTATTTTATTCTTAATTATATGGTGGAATTTGGGGTTGTTACAAGTAATCTAACATGTAAACTTCTTACTCTTCTTATCTTTCACCCCAATTTGATGTAATTGAAAAGCGGTGGTTTCAGATGAAAATTTCAGTTATTTCTTCCATTCCGTCTTGTTTCTCTTGCTCTCCCAAACCGTAGAAAATAAACAATCTTACTCAACTTAATTTCTCTTCCTATCCTTTCAAGCCGACTATCACCGGCTCTCAAACAAAGCATACTCTGGAGAAAAGTTGTTTATGCAGTATATCTAACAAAGCACCAGCATGTACAATCGCCATTGGAGGGTACTCCAACTCATTATGGCCTAACTGTTAGTCCAAGGCCATATTAGCCAAATAATTATGCAACTCTCTGTTTCCTTACCATACCGATTTATTATCGTTTCAGAGGAAAAAAAAATACCAAGTACATGTACATGGGAGTGATACATATAGTACTTAAGGATTAATAATGGTTGATAAATTATATCCTACAGTTATTCCATATCATCATCTGCCATGAAATAACTATCCACTAATATAGAGGCACATGAACCCTTATTTTTAGGGACACTGGAATTTCTTTTTTAGGGGGCTGATTTTTCTTTTTTCTCTCTCTTCCATGGCAGTTTTTTTTAATTTTTTTTATTATTATAAAGACATGTCATTCATTGATTGGTTTGTCATTCCATGTCTGATTTTGACATGGAATAACTGATGTAGGGTAAGTATTTTACACTTGAAATACACGTACTTATTTATGAAATACACATACTTATTTATGAGATTATTTGGTTAACTTAAAAATGTGAAAAGGAATAGGAATAATAATTAACGATTTCCACTCTTAATATTAGTTGAGCTATATTAAGGGAGAAATAGGAGAATTGAATTCCTCTAAAATGGAAATTATCCATTTCTCCACATCTCTAGTCATAGAATAAAGTTAAAATCATTATTAATTAGACAAATGATTTTTTTTTTTGAAGGGAAATTAGACAAATGATTAAAAGTGTATATGTAATATTTATATTTAAGAAATAAAATATATAAAATAGTAAAATAATAATAATTAAAATATTTTGATATAATATAAAATTAAAAAAATTTCATTCTTTTTCATTTATTTTTTGTAAACCAACATCTTAAGTTTACACTTCCTTTTCTATTCCTCTCCATTCTCATTCTCATTCTATTCTTATTTTGATTTCAATTCTCAAATTTAAACTAGTAATGTAAAAATTTCCCACAATTTATTATTTATAGTTGCACCGACTATATATATGTGCATTATTTATCACAATCATTAATTTTTCAGCAAACTTAAAATTATGTATTTTTTTGTAATACAAACATTTTCACCAAACGTTAAATTGATACTGTTGATTAACTCATACTAACTCACAACTCTGGCAGTCTCGAGAGGTACTTGTGGAGCATTAGGCTGCAGTTGGCGTTCCCAAGTCTTCTTACACTGATTGGCCAATGAAAACAATGAATTATAAGAGGAACCAACTTCACTTAAAGCCTTCTCTCCACTTTCTTTAAGTTGTTGAACTCTCTTTCTAATTTCAATTCCTTCTTCCTCCACAAGTACCCTTTTCACCATCTTCTCTATCTCGTCCCTCTTCACTACCTCTTTCTTCGGTAACACCTTCGGCCTAACAGCCACACAAAGCTCCTCAGCCAAAAGAGTGGCATTCATTCTCTGCTCGGCATATAAAGGCCAAGCAATCATAGGCACTCCATTAGTTATACTCTCTAAGGTAGAATTCCATCCACAGTGTGATAAAAACAATCCAACTGATGGATGGCTTATGATTTCCATTTGTGGGGCCCAACATGGGACCAGCTTTCCAACATTTTGGGTCCTCGTCAAGAACCCATCAGGCAAATAGCTTGACATGGCTTGTTCACCGCTTGATCCACCAGTCAAATACGCTCCATCGCTTGTGTTAGTGGGTGACCGAATTGTCCAAATAAATCTTTGCCTGCTGAGCTCAAGCCCCCACGCTAGCTCAGTCATTTGCTCGAGAGATAGAGTCCCACCACTGCCAAATGATACGTACACAACCGACGCTTTCGGTTGTTCGTCTAACCAACCAATTAGCTCGTCACGTATTGTCGAACCCACTGGTCCAACCGGTCTTCTTAGCGGACCGATTGGAAAAACCGGTTTATTGACTATTGACCCGAGATGTTTCTCATCTCTAAATGCTTCCATTGTAGTTGACTGCAAAGATTCCCAAGTATTTACCAATATTCCATCAGCCATAGGGATCTCCATGCCAATACGAACGAACTCAGAACAGACCTGATTGGTTCGGTCCAACATGGGGTCCATCACATCTTCAGGCCGAACCGGTTCACAACCCGGAATTTTCAGAGGTTCAGGCTGATCAACAAACTCTCCAACCACCTCTTTATCAAGAGTGGGTAAATACAAAGTAAGAGCTACAAACCATGCACTGCAACCGATGAAAACATAATTTGGAACACCAAGTTCTTTAGCTACATCTAAAGATTGGGTTCCAAACAAGTCAACAATTATGGCAGCCGGGCGAAACTTTAGCATGGAAACTGCAGATTTGAAGACTGGCTTGATTGCACGCATCATGACACAAAGCTTGGTAACTAGGGCGGCTTGAGGGTCTACCAGCGTGGAAATGTCGACCGGCGGAAATTCGATGATTGGGCAGAGTTTTGGATCAGTCATAGCTGGTCGGAGAAGTTGAGCTTCAGCCGGTGAAGTATGGGATGCTACTGAAAATATAGTTACTTCAAAGTTGAAGAGAGTAACTAAGCGTTTACCCAGTTCAAGAACGGGGATTAAGTGGCCTAAGCCAGGGCTGGATAGTAAAACTACGTGGGGTTTTGATGCTTTAGGATCCATTACAGGGAAACAGAAAGAAAGTAAGCACTGGATATTATGTATAATAAAAAGAACCCTAACAGGCTTGTATTTGTGATGTTATTTTACTGTTCCGCTTTAGAATGTTAGATGGTGTTTTACAACCAATTAGTTTTAGGTATTTGCAGATTTTATAAATTATGCAGCACTGATTGATTCTCAAAATATTCAATTATTTTTGTTTTTTAAGTTTACTTAATTTATTATATATAGCTTTTAGTTGGTAAGAATTTTCTTTTCATTACGAAAAAAATAAAATATTTACCAAATAAAATAAAATGCTCCATCGACGTGTGTTCACGTAGGATATTTGACAATTATTGAGGAAGGCGTGTACGAAGTTCATGGGTTACTTTCTGTCTAGAAGACTAGAACTAAAGATAATATATGAGACTTTTTAATTAGATTTTTTTAATAAAAATGGTTTTTTATTGGATAAAAGGTTAAATTAGTACACCAACTTGTGACACGGGATCAAATTAAGAAAAGTTGGAAAACAAATTGACAATTTAGTCTCCGACTTTTATTTAGCGGCTTAAATAGGTGCACAATGTTAATTATCATTTTTCAAAAATTCATAAAAAATTCATTTTATCAAAATTTCATCTACTATTTTATATGTGAATTATAAAATATTGAATTCAAATTTTAAAATTAAAAAATTAATTTTGACCAATAAATTATTTTTTAAGTATTTTTAATGAAAAAAATTAAATAAATCATAAAAAAATATATAACATATGAAAATTGCATAAATTTTTTTGTACTGATATAAGACAATATACTAGAGATATTCTGATAGCTAATGATAGAATTTGAGTAGTTTTACATAGTTAATTTGCTGATAGAAAAATTAATTAAAAATTATACTATTGATTAATTATTCGATAAATTCAAAAATTAAGTTAACTAAAATACACCAACGACTATTCCAATAAATTTAACATATAATTTAAGATTTTCACACAAAAAATGGTACCATTTACATCTATTTTTTATTTTGTGTGATTTTTTGAAGTTTTTTGTTTAAAAAATTGAAAAAAAATAATTTATAGATCAAAAGTTTTCAAAAAATATTTTAGAATGTAAATTAATTTTTTTCAATTAACATATAAAAAATTTAGGTGAAAATATATTAAAATGAATTTTTTATGAATTTTTGAAAAATGACAATTAACATTGTGCATCTATTTGAGCCGCTAAATAGAAGTTGGAAACTAAATTGTCAATTTTCCCCCAAATTTCCTTAATTTGATCCCGTGTCACAAGTTGATGTACTAATTTAACCCTTTGTCCGTTTTTTTATTCATGCATCATCTGATTATGTGGGTCTGCATATCAACTTAAATTTTTATTTATTTATACAGTTCAACCTCTTAAATTGATACTCTATAAATTAATAATCTCTATTATTTAACAAGAATTCAATCCATTGACTCCGTAAAATGTGTATAATTTAATAATTTTACTATCGCTTATTTAATTTAAAATATTATATAACTACATGTAAATATTAATTTATAGAATCACCGCTCCCTATATAAAACCCATGTATATTGCTTATTTTTTATACTTATTTATATCTCGACATTTATATACTTAGAAAATACTTTATAATTTATAAGAAGTGAAATATTTGAGTGAAATATGCAAAAAAAAATTTTCTTTATTCATAAAAAAAATGTCTTATTTCACAATTTTTTCCGCATATTAATTATACAAACTACATAAAAATATATCATAAATTATATGATATTTTTAATGAATATTCTATAAATTAATAACATCTATTCTTTAATATATTTTTATTCCACGGATCATATTAATTTAGAGAGATTCTACTGTTTATAAAAAGGCTAACTTGAAACAAAAACCTAGCCTAATCGTTCTCTCTTTTCTTATTTCTTCTAAAGTTCTATCATTAGCCTACTACCGATTATTCAAAAGTCGGCATTGGACCATTATATTTATATATATTTTAGTTTAGTTTTTAGTTGAACAAAATACAAATCACCATATCTATTTGTTTTGGTTTTTTTTACGTTTGTTCTTTGTTGTTTTTTATTTTTGTCTTTCTCAATAGAAGTTTGTCTATATCTCTTTATGAGAGTGTATTTATCTTCCATTATGGAAATGAAGAAGAGTTTGAATCTGATATTCAAAAGATCAGACTCGTTTAAAGACTTGTTATATGACATTAAAGTTGATTTGTGACTCCATATGATCACCGGGTGAATTGAGCTTGTTGCCGATATGTCAAACATAGTCAAAGAATTATCTACAATTGATCCTTCAACATGATTGAAGAATTTTAGAGAAAAATTCTATTTTTATGTTATAATCTATATGTATTTCTTAATTACAAATGAATTTATATGTCTATTATAAGTTGTACCAATTGATTACTATTATCAATGAAATACCTCTTTTTTTTTCGTGAAAAGTGGTTTATTGAATTCTACTCTTCTTGATTGTGTTTTTTTTGCGGAGCAATTGAATCTCAGGACCACTTAATGATCTACCGCAAGTTTGCTTTCTCAATTTGGTGCTCAGCTTTTAGATGGTGTGGTTTTAAGTTTGTGGTTCCCTCTACTTCGGGTTAATTCTTATTCAATGGTCCTCCATTGTTGTGGGAAATGTTAAAAAGCAATTTTGGATAGCACTTTGGATGATTCTATCCTGAAAGATTTGAAAGCATCGTAATAGGAGAGTTTTTCAAAATTCTTTCACTATTGAAGATATCTTCTATAAAAGCATTCATTTAGCTATGTTTTTGGTTCATTGTAAATTTCTCCATTTCCCTTGTTCAGCTTCTGATGTAATTAAATCCCCTTCTTCTATTCTCTTGTGTAATTGTTTGAACTTTTGGTCTTGTTTAATAATATTATCTCCAATTATTAAAAAAAATATATAGCTATAGTCCAACAACTTTGTGATCCCCCAGTCAAGTTGATGGTGGAATGGAGAGTAACCGAAGCTTGTCTTTGTGCTTGTGGAACAGTTTAGTGCCCAAAGGTTTTGTCATAATATCAGCAATTTGATCATCACTCACTCGATATATATTGGACATTAAGATGCCGCAATTGGACTTGTTCACGAACAAAATGATAATCAATCTCCACATGCTTTGTGCGGGCATGAAAAACTGGATTGGATGTGAGGTAAATAGCTCTGATATTGTCTGACCATAAAATGGCTGGTGTATTAATGGAGATACCGATTTCCTTGAGGAGTGAGCGCAACCACATCAGCTCCGATGTCGCATTTGTCAAGGCCTTGTACTCACTTTCTGTAGTGGACCGGGCAACTGTTGGTTGTTTCTTGGCTGACCAAGTTATCAAATTATTGCCGAGATAAACAAGGAAACCACTAGTTGATCGAGGATCGTCTGGACAGCCCGCCCAGTCACTATCAGCAAAACACTAAAGGGACAAAGATGATGATTTGCTGAAGAATAAACTGTCGGAGGCAGTATGCTTAAGGTAGCGAAGTAGTCGTTTGACTGCCTGCCAATGAACCATAGGAGGACAGTGCATAAACTGGCATAAACAATTAACAGGGAAAGCAATGTCGAGCCTTGTAAGAATAAGATATTGGAGGCTGCCTATAACCTGTCGATATTGTTTAGGGTAAGGAATAAAGGTTGGACCGGAATCTCTTGTGAGTGGCGGTGTCATGGCCATTGGAGTAAGGCAGGGCTTGCAATCTTTCATGCCAGTTCGAATGAGAAGATCATTGATGTAGTGAGCCTGAATGAGGTGAAGACCTGTCTTTGTAAATTGAGTTTCTAGAATATGTTTCATTGACTTAATTTAAAAGTACAGTACAGGCATTATATACAGAGAGCAATTGAAAACTGCAAGACTAAAGATTACATGATTTAAAATTTAAATCTAAGATAAATATATAGCTATAGTACAACAACTTTGTGATCAACTCTTATCCTAACAAGGGAGAATACCTCTTTTTTTTTTCAAAAAAAATGCTAACTTGAAATATGCAGGAGTATATTAGTATGTGAAATATTCCTATAGGGTGTAATTTAGTAAGAGGAGCATTTATAATCGATTTCAGAACATCTACAATCTCATCTTTTAACTCAAAGAAATAGCAAGTGAATTATTACCCAAAATGGCCTCATAACATCTAGATGTACTTTCAGCTATGATACATGTTCCCATAATTTGTAGTTTTTTTATTATGTTACCGTTAAAATTGAACTCGCCCAATTTTTTTTGATCAAGTTATAAATAAAAAAAGTATTATTTAAATATAAAAAAGAATATTATATAAGAATAAATGACAAATTAAGTTTAGAGACTATTTTAACCTTATAATAATATTTCAAAGTTCAGTTGAAACTTCTCACTAATATGGGATTAAATCCTCTCTTTTTTTGAACAGGATTAAATCCTCTCCTCAGTTCTACCCACTTGTTTTGACTTATTTTTTTCATCTTTGTATTAATCTAAAATATTGTGTACTAGTTGTTTGTAGCAATTTTGGGAGTTAGGTAGTCGATCGAGAGTGTAGGTTCGTGTGGTGGCGTAGTGGCCAGTGGGACTTTAGTCTTACATATGTATATTGCAGCATAAATGAATGAATTACTATTAGCCATTCAAACATGATTTGAACAATACTAGCGATTGATGTAGAATTGAGTCGAGTTGAAACTCAAATAGCTTGAATATCGAGTTCGAAGGTACAAGTATTCAACTTCAATAGCTTAATAAGTCTTATCATATATAATATTTTCTAATATATTTTTTTTGGGTTCTAATATAATCTATTATAAATACTTAAAAGTTAAGGATTTCGGATTTGTCACCTAGATTCGTTGAAATGCTTAGAAGATGATGTTAGAAGAGATTGATGTTTTCTGTTATTTGTTTTCTTTTCTATCTTTATCTCTTATTTACTTTGATAAGAATACATACTAGTTCATGTATATCAACAAGTGAGTCTAGCACTTTTAAATGCACACTGATTGTATAGTACCGTAGCTTGTAACAAATAATACACTTAATACAAATTCCTTTCTTCATTCAATTACCTTTCAGGCTTTGTCAAGGATTAAAAATCGACTCAGGATTTACTGTCCCAGATTATCTTTGCCACTGATGATGTCAAAGGTGAGAGAATAGTAAGAAAATCTACGAGAACATCTGTCATTGGCAGGCAAGCTGGGAGAGATGCAATAAGTACAGCTTTGTAAGCAATAACAAAAAGTCAGTCCTTTGCTTAGGGAGCATCTCTTCACCATTTTGCTGATTATTTTAATCCATCATGTCACTAGATTCAAACACTTTAAAATATTCACAGAACTGTTATTAAAACTTGAAAATTTGTTAGTTGGTTTGGTATAAATGAATTTTATGAAATTTTACAATTCATTTTTAAATTCATGGTTTATGTGTTTGGTATAAATGAAAATTTATTTGTTACAATATTTTTTTCAAAACTTTGAAATTAGACATAGATAAACAAATTAACACTAGAATTGGATATGAATTGAATTCCACATTAGAATCGAACCAAACAAACCTTGTCTTTTATATCTTGCATTTAAATGTAGTGTATAATTATTTAATTCTATTTACTTCTTCACTATAACCAAATGTGGCACGACCACACATAGCATAATTTTCATAAAAATTGTCATATAGCAGTAAAGATAACAATTCGTTCAACAGATATCATTTTCATGGTTTTTGGCAAAGTGATTATATACCAAACGATGATTGTTTAATGGTACTTCACTTTAAGTTTTAAGTTCAAATAAATCTTGAAATAATATTTCATATATTAATACTAAAATATGTATTTACCAAAAGAAATACTAAAATAAATAATTAATGGTACTCAATATTACATGTTACTAAAATTCATGGAATTCATTTGAAATTCCAAATTTTTTGTGTTTAGTTTAAATCAAAATTAATTCGAAATACTAATTTTTAAATTTCATGAATTTTTTTTGCTAGGTTGTTGTCTACAGTGGTATTCCAAACCCTTTGGAGCCAGACTATTCTATTGTGAGAGAGTCAGTGCCCAAAAATGATAGAATTTTCAAATTAACACTGAATAACAAGAAATACACATTTTTTTATAACAAAAATACTCTTGAATTCCATGCTTTTCATTTTTTTATACCAAACACAAGAAAGCCTAATAGTAATCTTTTATTATATTTTTTTATTATGTTTTTAAAAAATATAATCATAAATTCAATATAATTTTTATTTTATTTTATTTACAAATAAATATATCTTAATTAACTAAAAAATTAAAAATAACCCATGCAACGCATGGGCATGAAGCTAGTTCTATTATAATTTTAGATAATTAGTTTGCCACTAATAATGATATTTTATAATTATTTAATTTTTATTTAATTTTGTGGTTTTTTTTTATTAAAGACAGAAATGATGAGAAAATGTGTAAATGTAAAAGACAATTATATATATTAATAAAGACTTATAAAAAAATTATATAAATAAAGGATGATGGATTGAAAGTTTTTTTAATGAAAAGTATAATATAAAAGAATAAATAAAAGGTATTTTTTCGATGCATGAAAATAAATATTACCATTGTTCACGTATTCGATCACGATAATTAATAAAAGGTACGAGTTAGAAAAAAGTAAGAAAACTTAAAGAGATAAAAAAATAAAAACAGAGTTTAATTTGATGCACTTGTGGATTGCATTACAGGGTAATTTCAATTCACTCGATATAATGTACTATATCTCAAATCAGAATTATAATTATATGTATGTTTAGTATGGACCAACTTATGTCATAAAATAATTAATTTATTTTATCATTCAATTGCATGTGTTGTTTTGAAGAGAAAAGGAGTGTTAACCTGGTAGGAGTTGTTTGATTCATTGCATAGAATGGAATAGCTATTTCATAACAACCAACGAGTGTTAGTTCAGGTGGCAAAGCTACTTGCAGCAGCTCAAGGTAAAAGTGTTAGATCACAAGTTCGATGCACCTACTCGTTGGGAGAGGGTAAGGGGCTCTATAAGTCATAAACTGGGCGCCGACTCCCTCGCAATGGATTAATCTGGGTTCAAAGGACCTGTGATACCACTGTAGGCAATACTATAAAAAAAAAAAAGCAATTTTATAGCATATGGAATAACTATTCTTTACACGGTGTAAAGAACTGGTATTCCAATGTATTGAAGAATTATAATTTTAAGGAATAAACTAAATAAAAAAAATATCAATTTTATATTGAATAATTATTTATTTTTTTTATCTAATTACTTACTAATAATAGTTATTCCATTTTATTTCATAAACTAAAAGTGTTAACGAGTGACGGGCGATGAAACTGATTCAGAGGGCAGGAAAAGAAGAGAATTCTGAAGGAGGAAGGAGGTCCTTTATTTATATAGCAGATAACCAGAAATGAACATTTTAGCGTTAGGTGAAGGATAGGGACCAATCGATGATGCATATGGAAAATGCAAGTTCCTAGCTAGTTTGATGATTATAAATGTTAATCATTTTGATGGTAAGAGTTGGTGTGCGTGAGAGAGATAGGGATCAAAGGAATCAAAGAGATCATTTTTCAAGATATACGTACAATTAGTTATTTGTTTTCATGATAAAGAAAAATATTATATATATATGGTTTTCTACAAATTTATAGTTTAGAAAAAGAAAAATACAACTCTAATCCTAATCCATATCCAATCTAATTTCCTGTATGTTTATTTGTGATTCAGTATCTAACACTTGTCTGGTTGCCCTTTTTTTTTTTTTTTTTATAGAATTGTAATTTTGCTAAGAAGGAATTCCAACAAACCTCACCTAACTATAAAGAAATTCTGACATCCTCAGAAATGTCAAAGGACAGTGACTCTATCTCACAGTACAAATGCATGCTCATTATCAGGAAAATTTGTCAAAAGTCCCATGAATTCAAATTAATTTACTGGCTATACTCATGAGTTATTTTCCATTAGATCTATGTTCACATTACTATTTAAATTTTTTTCAGACATCATCAGCATGGAAGATGGCAAGCTCAGATTGGAAGGGTTGCCGGGAATAAAGACCTTTATTTAGGAACATTTAGTAAGTAATTTCTCTGTTTTGTTTATACATACATTCTTTAAATGATATTAAGCATGTTTATACCAAAAGTAAAGAGAAGAGAAGATTTTGCCTTTTGACTTTAAAAAGACAATCTTTGAAGGTTCAGTCAATGTTAAGGCTGTGTAAAAACCGAAACGAATCATACTTCCGAACTAAATCGAGTCGAAATTTACATTGTGGTTTGACTAATTAGGTTCGACTACGTGGTTTGGTTGAAGAAAATCAGAAATTACGGTTTACGGTTTACGGTTTGGTTTGAGGGTTTGAAAAACCAAACCGAACCGAAAACCGCAATTCAATTTTTTATTATTTTATTATTTTATTTTTTATACATTTCATATGTTTTTTTTATATACTTTTCATATATATTATACATATATCTATATATATTATTTATGTATATATATTCTTATTAATTTTTTTAATAAATATGTATAAAAAGTATAATAATTATTTATAAAAATATTTAAAAAAATAAAAAAAATTAAACCGACGAACCGAACCGAAATAAACAATTAATTTGGTTTGGTTCAACTGCGGTTTGTATGTAATTGTGGTTGTTGGAAAATAATAGATTTTTTGATATTTTGAGACATAATAATTTATTGAAAATATTGAAGATTTGAATAATAAATTATGGATTTGTATTCTACTCCATGAGATGTTTAAAACGGTATAATATATGCTCAAAATGGTTGAGTGATGAATGAGAAATTGATGCTCAAAGTAAGCCACTTGCAAAGGTTGTTAAGAAAATAAAGGGAGCTTAAAACACAAACTCCCACATCACTTATGAGTAAGAATGTGGAGGTGTTTATAAGCTTGGACCCTTTTGTTGGTTTGTAAATGTGTAAGCCAAAAGGCTCTCTCTTGCGCGCGCAGGGGGGTGCAAATCCACCGACCTTGGGGTTAGGGGCACACTCGTACTACATGGGCGATGCGAAATGTCCGTACGTATCTTCTGGAATATTCTAGATTACTTGCGGATTAATTTTACTTGCTGAGCACTCATTTGTCTGTCTATTTAATTTCCCGCATTCCTCTCATCTGCCGGCCCTAAAAAATTTTTTCCCTCTCCTCCGAATTTTTGACTTTATAGAAATATCTTTTGCATCTTTCGGAAATTTTTTGCGGCTCGCAAATGTATTTCCTGTCGAAATTATTTTCTTTTCTGGTGATAGAAGAAGGTGCGGTTAAGTTCGCCTAGCTTTTCGCTGTTGTGCTGCTGCTGAAGGCTGTTGTTGTTATATCCTGGGAGATAGACGTTCACGCTTTCTGTTGCACCGAGGAGAGGACGAATCTGTCTTGAGGAGACTGTTTTACAGGCCTCAACAAATTCAATTTCCAATTAATTTTCTTTGCGGCGTTACGGTTTAAAAGGTTACTATTTTGTTCTCTATTCTGCTTTCGATTTTTTATTTCTATTTATTATTTTCGCTTCTGTTTTGGATTATATATTATTACTATATTAGATCTAACAATCTTAAGACAGAATTTTTCTTCAAGTTCTATATATAATCCAAGGCGAACAGGTTACTGTGACTAAGGAAATTAATATTAAAGACTGTTTGGACTATTTTTTTTTTCGTGTTTCAGATTAAAAAAAAAATTTTGTTTCTATTTTGTAAACATAATTGGTTGATCGTGTCTTCTGTTTCTGGTTTTTAGTTTTTGACTAAATTCCTGATGTTTGACAGAAGTTGTTTGATTGTGTTTCTATTTTTGGTTTTAGTTTCTGACTAAAATCCTGACGTTTAACAGATTCATAATCTTCTGTGAAATAAAATAGTGTTTCTGTTTTAAAACAGAATTGTTGATTTAATTTCTGATTCTGGTTTTGTTTTCTGAATTTTAGAATATTAACCTAAAATGACTGATACAAATTACAGTTCTCAGTCTGAAGCTATTGTCACTGCCCAGGCCTCGAGCCAAAACCAAACGTTGCCAGTGACAATGAGCCACAACGAAAAGCCTGCGAAATTCACTGGGGAGAATTTCAAGACGTGACAACAGAAGATGCTGTTTTATTTGACCATGTTAAACTTGGCCAAATTTCTGAAGGATGATCCTCCTACTGTTAAAGAGGGTGATGTAGATGCTGCTACTGCCTTCAATGCTGTTGAGGCTTGGAAGCACTCTGATTTTCTTTTGCCGTAACTATATTTTGAATGGCTTATCTGATGCACTACATGGGGTGTACATTATTAAGAAGACGGCTAAAGAATTATGGGAATAACTAGACCATGAATACAAAACTAAAGATGCTGGTGCTAAGAAATTTTTAGTTGCCAAATTCTTAAATTTTATTATGGTTGATTCTAAAGCTGTTGTAAATCAGGTGCAGGAACTTCAACTGATCATTCACGGTATTCTTGCTGAAGGGATGGTTATAAGTGAATCCTTTCATGTGGCAGCCATTATTGAAAAGCTACCCCCTACTTAGAATGACTTCAAGAACTACCTTAAGCATAAGAGAAAGGAAATGACAGTGGAAGACTTAATTGTCAGACTTCAAATTGAAGAAGACAATAGAGGTGCAGCAAAGAAGCTCAAAAAAACAGCTAATCCTAATGTTGCTAAGGCAAACGTAATAGAAGTCAAGAAAGACTTCAAGAAAGGAAAACAGCCTTAGACTGGGTCTAAGTTGGAACCAAAAGGCGGTTGTCGCTCCCCGCGTTTTTGCTCGAGTCGCATTCCTTTTAGGAATTTAAATTTTTATAGAGATTTGGGAACAAATAAGTTAACGACGAGGATTGGTTTTATGCTTTTGAAAAGGAGTCACCACCAATCATTGTGAGTGCGATTGGAACACTTTAACTGGTCTGTAAATTTACGGGTTTATGGTCAGTTACGTGTAGGGAAGGTTATAGCACCCCTACAATGCCCAAACTTGGTACTTAAATTGTGCTTATATTTTTATTATTTATTTATACTTTATTTTATTTTGTCATGAATAATAAAAAATTGACTCCAAAATGTAATTGATTTTTATGTTATGATTTTAGAAAATTTGGAATAAATTGAAAAAAATTGGAAGGTTGGGAAATTGGAAAATAAATTGGAAATTGTACTTGGTTTGTAAAAGTAAAGAAAATGATTTTTGAAGATGATATTTCTGAAAATAAAATTTAAAAGAGGCGGACCTGAGCTGAGGCTCTGAGAAAATGATTAGGCGGACCTTAGCTGAGGTTCTGAGAAATATTTGGCGAACCCTAGCTTAGGGTCTAAAAAAAATAATTGAAGAGGCGAACCTGAGCTGAGGCTCCGAGAAATTGATTGGGAGAACCTTAGCTGAGGTTTTGAGAAATTGATTGGGTGAACCTTAGCTGAGGCTTTGAGAAGTTGATTAGGCGAACCCTAGCTGAGGTTCTAAGAAACTGATTGGGTGAACCTTAGCTGAGGCTTTGAGAAAATTTGAAAAGGGCAGACCTTAGCTGAGGTTCTGAGAAATTGATTGGGCGAACCTTAGCTGAGGTTCTGAGAAGTTGATTGGGCAAACCCTAGCTGAGGTTGAAACGACCCAGAACCAAAACAATACAATAAGGTTTAAAATACATAATAATAGTAATCAATCATAAATTAAAAGTCCATTAAAACTCCCTTCCAAAATTGTTTTTTTTTTTAAACAGGGGGTAACAACGATCGTTGTTAAGTGAGCAACGATC
>CANYLF010376129.1:0-15734 GCA_948193215.1 Bocquillonia castaneifolia
AGCCTTGGAAATCTCTATTGTAATCCTTGGTGGATAGTGGAACCCAAATTGTGTATTTGGGAGAGTGGATGTAGGACAAGTTGGGTCCGAACCATTATAAATCTTTTATGTTCTTCTTTTCTTCCCTAATCCATTCTTGAAGTAATTTTTTTTTATTCCGCACTAATTCACCCCCCTCTTGGGTTCTACAAGTTTAATTCTTAAGCTAGGTTTTAAACCATCACTTTCCTAGTTAAAAATAATGACTTAAGCTTAAAGCAAAGGATATTTTAGTTAAAAAGAGTCTTACAAGGCCTTGGAACGCGTGTAAGATTCGTACAGATCATTCCAGGCCGAAACAGTTTGAAATCAGACTTTTTATACCTTAGATCATGCTACTAGCATTGGGGGCCCAACGTCAGTCTTCCTTGTGATATTGAGCCCAACACCAGTCAGATGAGTGGCGTTGGGTCCAACTCCACTTGGAAGAGTGGCATTGGACCCAATTCCACTTTAAAGTGTGGAGTTGGCCCCTTTTGTGTTTCCAAATGTCTAATTTTGCAAAAACATATAAAAGAGAAACGTGCAGAATGGCCTCAACTATCAACCATAAAATTTCAAGTCATTTCGATACTCATAGAGATAGTTATGATGAAAACAGTTTGAAAAATGCACTATTTATGCTTAAAACAGAAGTTTTTGGTAAGATAATTCTTTGTAGGTTTAGAAAACGATTTGAATGTAGCTATGCAATCTCTAGAAAGCAATTGTCAACTTAATCCATGCTTTTAAAGCATGAATGATCATCACTAGGTGTAAGAGCCACTTCCTCATTCCTGTATCCAAAAATTAGGTGTTAACAGTTTGCCCCTGCTTTATTGGAGGTTTGTAGTATTATCCAATAATATGGAAAATGATGAAGAAGTAATAACCATATAATTTTTTGGGAAGAGAAATGTATACCTCAGCTCTGGGGTGTGGAATTTTACCTTGGACCTTGGCTACCTTGGTTTGACTCCATGGGAAACATTCTTCAGAACAAAGCTTTAACTTAGGACCGTTACTGTCTAAGTTTTAACTCATGCTTGTTTGAATATCAGGACGAAATCTCATCTAAGACCATTATCTCCTAAATTCAACTTTAATACCTGATCTTTCTAGATCAGATACCAAATTGAAATCTTACTCAGGACCATTATTGCCCAAGCTCCACCCCACTCTTGCTCGGATATCAGGATGAAATCTCATCTAGGAACATTACCGCCTAAATTCAACTTCAACACCTGTTCTTTCTGGCTGGGATACCAGGATGAGGTTTTATTTAGGACCATTATTGCCTAAGCTCTAACCCACTCCAGCTTAAATACCATAATGAAGTTTTATCAAGGACCGTTATCGCCTATATTCAACTCCAAAGGAAAACATCTGAATTTTTTAGCTCGAACACCAAGATGAGGTTTTACTTAGGACCATTATTGCCTAAGTTCCACCCCATTCTAGCTCGAATACCAGAATGAAGTTTTATTTAGGACTATTATCACCTAGATTCAACTTCAAAGAAAAATCTTAAATTTTCTGGCTCGAACACTAGAATGAAGTTTTACTTAGGACCATTATTGCCTAAGTCACCCCCCCCCCCCCCCCATTTTGACTTGAATACCAAAAGGAAGTTTGATCTAGGACCATTATCGCCTAGATAAAACTTCAAAGGAGAACATCTGAATTTTGCTCTAATTATTTGGAACAAGGTTTTGATCTCACTTGTTTAAAATAAGATCTGATCTAGTTTGTTTCTAGCACTTATGGCCTTCAATAGGGAATGCGTTTGGCCTTATTGGTGTTTGGCAAGGAGTGCATTTGGCCTTATTGGCATTTCACAACGAATGCATTTGGCCTTATTGGTGTTTGGCAAGGAAAAGCTATTTTAAAAGAAATAAAGTTTAGGCACTTACCTTAACTGCTTATACTTTGATTCTTTTGAGTCTTCTGTTGAATCTTCTGGACTTCACCGGGGAATATTGTTGTTTGCATCTTAAGAATATTGAGGAGAGTAATTTCCAGACTTCAAGATCGCTATCCATACGTCAGGATTTACTCCAAGTGCTTTAAGGATTTAAAGTAGGAAAAGAGGCCTTTAAAAAGGATTTTTCTGCTATTTTTTGTAATTTCTATCATTTCCTCCATAATTTTCTGTCATTCTGACTAATGCTGTTTGTAATTTCTGTAATCTTTTGAAATTTGCCCCTAATTGGACTTGCATGCCCCCGAGTATGGTCTTTGATGTCTATGTCATTGATGGCATTAACTTTATTTGTCATTCATGCACTTTTCCTTGTGGCTTTTTACCTGGTAGATGTATGCATGTCTTGCATGGGATGCATGGAACATATTTATCCTTAATTTAGTGCATGTCGTGTGCTTGCTTGTAACAGATATGAAAGCTAATGCATATTGCATGTTGTATGCATGAATTCTTATGCTAAAACTATGTCCTATAGGTATATGATATGTTGTGATCTATAACTATATGAAATGCATGAAGTTGTGGATATGGAATGTCATGCATAAAATCCTCCTATATTCACGAAAATCTATGAAAATCATCAAAATGTATGTAGAAGTCAGCAAAGGACCTAATGGCATTATGAGGAGCTATGTTGACTTGACTGAGGTTGAGATCAACCCCTGAACTATAGATTTCATCCATGGTGGAAACTTTATAGTTGCTGCTAGTGTTAGAACGGATTACACGAACCAAGGACCTGCCCCTAAGTACTTAGTACTATGTTGGATGGTACAGCCCTAGGACTTGCCCCTGAGCATTTAGTACTGTGTTTAATAGTTGATGTGTGTGAAACACACATAGGTATTAGAGCCTTTATTTGGATCAATTAGGAGCTTTTGACCCCACTTAGAATGCAAATCATGCACAATTATCCCTTAATTGCATCTAATGAGCATATGTGTAATTGAATGATTAAATTCTTTGTTTATATGTCATTTATGCTTGTTTTGATGTGATATCATGTAGGTGTAAGGTTTGGAGAGGTTTTGAATAGATTACAAAGGCTTTGGAGGAAGTTTGAGGCTTAAAGCTTAAAGATTGGTCTTGAGGAGCTCCCGAAAGCTGTTTTTAACAGAGTAGTAAAATATCAAGGGAAATTTGGGGAGCCAAACGATGGATTCAGAAAATTTGCAAAACATGAAAGTTGAAGAACACTTCCCGAACTTCAATTTAGGCTTATGAATTTTGTGATTTGGACTCCGGACGATCAGGATATGTATCCTGGAATTTGGACCATCTATTGGAGCGAGCAAAGGACAAGGCAGGATCAAGGCACGGCCATGCCTCATGCCACACATGGCCGTGCCTCACTTCTGTGATCTATTTCAATCATAAAGTGAGGGAGCACCCTTAGGTCGATGCCACGGCCGGTGTGACATGGTCCACACGGCCGTGCCTCTCCTTGATAGGGGTTGCTCCTTTATAAACCTCCTAACTCGTCCCTTTTTGGCCCCTAGCTGTTTTTAGACTTCTTTAGACACCTAGTGAGAGAGATATTTAGGTTTTTAAGAGTTTGAAACAAAAAATTAAAGTAGATTAACTTAGTTTTAGGTTAGATTAAGTTGTAAGAACTCTTTAATTTCATTAATTTATAAAAAGTAAATTTGCT
Source organism: Bocquillonia castaneifolia (assembly GCA_948193215.1). Lineage (NCBI taxonomy): Eukaryota > Viridiplantae > Streptophyta > Magnoliopsida > Malpighiales > Euphorbiaceae > Bocquillonia > Bocquillonia castaneifolia. Next base: position 3,654 of record CANYLF010376129.1, read on the forward strand.
ATTTTGGAGAGATCCTTTATTTTTATTTACTTATCTTGGCTTCTATGGGTAATATCCTTCCTTTCTCTTCATTTAATATTATTTGTGTTTAATTTCTATAGGGTAGTGAGTAGTTTCTCTTGCCCTAGGGCTTGTGAAATCCCTTTGCCATGAACATATATTGATATGGTTTATTTGTACTTGGTTATAGCTTTCTCTTTCTTAGAGTTTATTCATACATGTGGTTATTTGTGTATTTGTGTGCTTGACCAGCACATAGATGCTATTTGTTTAGTAATTGATGTTGAGAGATATTGATTGATATTGGCTAAATGTATGGGTATGTGAGAGTTTAATATTTTCGCGAGAGCTTGGTGGTTGCTTGTAAGGGTATAGAAGGGACTTTAATTGCTTCATGCTAGATGCTAGTATTTAGGTTATCGCGAGAGTCTTAATCTTTTCTAGTATTCTTAATACTCTTGACCTAGAGATAGGCTAGAGTTAGCTTGCCTTCCCAATCCCTTGGAGAGTGTTTGCATAACTAAAGTTTATGATTGTTTACTCTTAATTGTTCATGGTTGAGGGGTGGATCTTGCTCTAGAGTGCTTTTATTTATTAATTGTCATTTGCTTAATTCTTTAATTTGCTCTTAATCAATTGTTTATTTAGTGGATTGGGTTAGGTTTAATTGTTTGTTTCTAATTGTTTATTTCCTTAGTTGCTATTATTGATTCTCAATTAAAATTCTATTGTGATTATTTGGATAATCTCATTGTGAACTTGATGATCAATACTTGAAATCAACCAACTCTCTTGGGAAACGAACTTTATCTTTATTACTTTGACCCATGCACTTGCGGCCTAGTCAACAGGTTAGGCCAAAGACCTGCCCTCTAGCATTTGTTCAAGAGCCGATTGATAGGGCAAATGTCTCGTACAAGCAGCTTTACCAAATACACCTATGTTGGTCTCATATTCGTCTCACTTTATTTGTCCAATGTTTTCTTTTCTTACTTGAATGCAATGACACTAATCATATGATAAGCAAATTTAACAAAAACTCAAAGTCGATCTTTATTCTTTTAGCAATAGTACAAAAGTGTACTTTACTCACTGCACAAGACATTACTGTTACTGTAAACCATCCCTTCGGGCTTTTAAAATTCATGTTAAGAAAAATTCAATTGATGGTAATGTTAATGAAAAAGCTGTCCAAAACCAAATCAGAGTGAAAATTATTTTTCTTGCACATTCCAATATGAATACAATCAACTCAACACTCTTACTGTTCTCACAAAAACTCTCTGGTGTTTAGGGGGTTGTGTTTACACTCGAGTCAAAGCATAGGAAAGTTCAACTATATGCTTGCCTCTTAATCATAAGTCCTCCACTTGAATGTATTAGAAATATAAATCTAAGGGTCTTTCGTTTGGTTGTAGTGGGGCTCTAGGTAAGGTAGGATTTCGGAGGGAGAAAATGGCAAACACACTATAACTCCTAGAATATCAAACTTGTGAAGGAATGCATTCCCACTTAATTCACTTGACAAGAGATTTTGAAAATATGAACTACATCAAGGATATTAATTGCTCTTACTTTCTTCTTTTCTCACTTTATTTTTCACTTTCTTTTCAAAAAAAAATTAAGCATTTTTTTCTTTTTTTTTCAATTACTTTTTTCATTCTTTCATTCTCTTTTTTAGAGCAAGCAACCTCACAATTTCATTCATGACCTTCTTAATAAAGCTTTTCCAAGGAATGCTTTAGCATCATTCAATCACTACACAAGTTATTTCATAGCAATGAAGTTGTAGAACTTAGTGCACAAAACTGTTGAAAAAGGATAGAAAATTTTTCAAGAAAGGCTCAATCGGGCTAATTATCATTTGGCTAATTCAAACAAGAAAAAGGAATTGGGGGCTCAACTTTAGCTTCTTAGAGGTAAACATGATGGGCTTTTAAGGCTAAGAGTTTATCCTAAAGTGCCCTACTCAGTTTCATATTTCCAATAATCATGCGGATTTCAAATGTATACAAAGGCAAGTTCTAATGAATACTTCTTATGCAAGACAATCTCAACAAGAAGAACCTGAGCATAAAGTAATGAATGCTCATAAAGGCTCAAGCGTTCACAAGTTTTGGAACTATGTTGAGAATCTGATATTCATATCAAAATAAATGCATTTAAAACAGGGATTTGAGAGCTTGATCATTAACACTTACTTTGAAAAAATCAGTTCGAATTCGAGTTTTGAAAATTTCCTTTTTTTCATTTTTTGGATTAATAGCGTCAAGTGCAACAAGTATTTCCTATGTCTTGTGTACAAATGTTAAACAAACAATCATGAAGTGAAGTGAAGTCAAATAAGATCATAATATTATTAATGAATTGCAATCGTGCTATTGAGAAAAACATTAACAAAACAAAGTGAAACAAATGTCCTATCATTGACCGAAAGGATCATTATTGTGCTAAGCTACATGAGGCAAATCCTAGACACTTAATGATCACATGGAAGCTTCAGTTTGGTGTGGTGATGCCCATTTACTCATCTGAGTCATAGTTTGAATCTCGCTCTCATAGTCCTTCAAAAGCTTTTGGCAGGGGCTCATGCTTTATGGCTTCAATTTCCTCAACTTGAAGTCCATCATCGTATAGCTCATCAAAGCTTCTTGGGTTCATCATTTGCAAATTTTTCACCCAAGCTGGAAGGACATTTTTAGCCACCATTCAAACTTGATTTTTTTCGAAGGGCTTGTTCTTCATGAGGGCGGCTTTATTTCTCCATCTAGTGAGGAATTCTGAGAAGGACTCCCTATCCTTTTGCTTTGTCATCTCCAAGTCTTGCAACGAGATTTCTAGGGTAGCATTATGATAGAATTGCTCCCTAAAAACCTCATTGAGAGTTCTCCAATTAGCTTGACTAGCTATTGATTGAGCATGGTACCAATCCAAAGCTATCCCTTCCAAAGAGAGTGGGAACAACTCAAGCTTCTGCTCGGTATTCAAAGGAGTGGCTGACATGATTGTGATGTATTGCTTAAGATGCATCCTTGGATCTCCAGCTCCATTGAACTTGGACACATCAGGCATTTTAAATTTGGGGGAAAGACCAGCTATGCCTCATAGATCGAGGTTGTCAAAATCAAAGTCTTTGACTCTCACCAATTCCTGGAGCTTTTCCATCTTCTTAGTCAAGGCATTAATAGCCTTAAGCTTAGGCCTCATTTCAGGGTCATCCTCTTCCTCACTAGTGCTATTACGGTCATCAATCCTATGGTCATCCCGATCTTTCAAGGATTTCTTGATTCCGTTCTCAACCATCTCTTGTAGAACTTTCAAAAGGTCATCATTCAGTCCAGCCATTGTGCTTAGGGGAGTTGGAGCTTCAGGAGTGTGTTGTGGTATGCTTTGAATGAGGGGTCCAACTTGTCTTACCCAAGAAGTACTATAAGAATCTATATTGCTGAAAATAAGGGGTTAGCATGCTATGTCATGTATGCAAGGGATGCATGTGTGCATGTATGCATGAATGCACAGAATAAGGGAACACAAGTAGCAAACGTTAGTCAAACACACATACTACCAAGTGGTAGACCTTCCAACATTATTTCTCGTACACACGTATTCGTTTGGCAAGTCAACATTCCTAGGAATTGGCCTGGGCCGTCGCATCAACGAGGGATGCTATTGCCGACGTAGTATGAAAGTTCGCATAGGAAAAACTCTCAACATCCAAACCAAACAATAAGTCATTACTATGACCTTATCCCATGTCTTTGCTTTAATGAATTCCCTTAATGTTCCCCTTATTCCAAGGCCGTTTTGGTGTTAGTCAGGTACAATTAGACCGACACACGAACATCCCTTTCTTTAAGGTAGTAATCAAAGTCGTTCTTCCCAATTCTAAATGTCCCTATGCTATAAGGTTGCACTAGTCAGGTACACTTAGACTAATGCTTCCTCCATAGGCGATAATTAGGCATTGAGTTAAAACAAGGATACTAGACTCGGGAATTATAATGGCTTCATGGCATCACACAATAAAGCAATCATTTGGTAAGTCCTAGAGAAAGTTGCTACGGTCATTACATGGCTTCGGTTAGGTTCGACTAAAATAGGTTCCCACAGTAGTCAAATTCCAATTATCCATCTCCCTCTTTTAAAAAGGTTAAAGCGACGGTAGGACATTCGGCTTGAATTTCCCATTAACTATCACCCATTAACCACTGCTATGATGGTAACCGATAGCAGGACAATTTAGCTACTATGAGTGGTAGTCACTGATTTTGCCTCCTATGAAGAACTCTTGTAAATCATAGGTGACTTGACCAATGGTACCCACGAGGTAGGGTGTTTTAATGTAAGCATGAATGCAAAAAAAACTAAAGTTTAGCATAATAAAAAGAGTATTAGTAATCACTTGAATCATAAGTCTGTCTATCAAAGGTCCCCAGTGGAGTCACCAAATTGCAGACAAGGAGGGTTTACCTCAGAGCTTGAGCCATGACTAGCAACTGTAACACTGTGTGTTCAACTGCTGGACTGAAGTGGTAGTCGCCAGCCGAACCGGCATCGGGAATGTCTTACAAGGTGTACGCCCCAATTCCTCTAATTAAGAATACAAAAGGTGCATTAACACTATAGATTCAAGAATCGGACTTATCAATTCTCAGAGTGTGATTCTTTACCCAATACTCCTAGTATTATACCAACCTTCATTCCTTCTAACAAGCAATAATATCATACAACTATTATCGCCTACTTTTTACATACATGCATGCAATGGTGAGTTTCTAATAATCAAATAAGGGTTTATTTTAACAATTACCAGCCATTAATTAGGGTTAATTAACATGCATAAGTGATAACAAACACATAACACATTAACACAACCTAGGATTTCTACCATTTTAAACCTAAAATGATTACCAAATAAGCATTATTAACCAATTTCATGCAATAAAACACCTAAACAATTACCAAAGAAGTTCTAGAAGCTTACCTCGTTGCTGCATTCCACATGAAAGCTATTATACACTCACAAACGGGCCCATACGCTATTGATTTAGGCCCAATGCCACTGAGGAGACAAAAATAGGGGCCAACGCCACTCATGGGACAGGCATTTGGGCCCAACGCCACTCTTGACAATGGCATTGTTAACTAGGACATAAACAACATGCAAAATTTGATGGAAAACAGAATTTTTAAGGTTTACCAAGCCCCAAAAACAAACATACAGAGACGATTATGCACGGAATATTCACTAAAACATGTTACAATGCATGAATCATGGCAAAACAACCTAGATCTAATCAAGACATGCTTACAACATAAAAAGATTCAAACTTTACATACAAAACATGCAAAGATGTAAACTTTACATATAAAACATCAAAAAAGATACAACTTTGCATGTTAATATGCCAAGAAACAAGCTTTATGCATGCAAACATACAAAGATGACAACTTTATACATTAAAACACAAAAAGAAATAATTTTTATGCATTCAAAACAAGTTCATGGCATTGAATGATTCAGATCTAAAATAAATTACATCAAAACATGCAAAAAAAGTAACTTTAAGCATTCATAATGCATGTACATGGCATTTGATGACATTTAAACCAAAGAAACATGCATAAACATTATTTAACATGTTAAATAGAAAATTCCAGCAAATAAAAATGCATGAAAACATCATGCAAATCGTGAAAACATGCGAACAATCATGAAAACATTAAGAAAAATAAAGATTAGAACATTTACCTTACAAGGAACCAGATTTGAAGTGCTTGTGTACCCTCATATCTGAATTGAGTGACTTTTTGGTTGCTTTTTAGTGAATTACAGCCACTGGAATGTTGCTTGAATGAATTAGAATGCCTCAAAACTACCTTTTGATGTAAAAAGATGCAAACTTTCAAAGACTTTCTTGTTCCTACAATTTAAAAAGGTGAAGTTTTGTAGCTATCAATGATTTCAGAGATTTAGTATAAAAAACTAAACCCTAAACTCGTAAAGCTGTCGTCCTCCACCAAAACCTACTTTTAGACAAGTATTTATGTGCATATTAGTGTAATTCTTAAGCTAGGATTTAAAACCATCACTTTCCTAGTTAAAAAATAATGAGTTGAGCTTAAACCAAATGATATTTTGGTCAAAAATAGTCTTACAGGGCCTTGGAACACGTGCATGATTCGTACAGATCATTCTGGGCTGAAACAACTTGAAACCAGGCTTTTTATACCTTAGATCATGCTACTAGCATTAGGGGCCAAACTCCAGTCACATGAGTGGCGTTGGGCCTAATTCCACTCTAAAGAGTGGCGTTGGGCCCTTTTGGGCCTCCAAACATCAGATTTTGCAAAAATGTATAAAAGAGAAAATATGCAGAATGGCCTCAACTATCAACCATAAAAATTTCAAGTCATTCCAATACTTGTAGAGAAAGTTATGATGAAAACCGTCTGAAAAATGCACTATTTAAAACAAAAGTTTTGGGTAAAATCATGCTTTATAGGTTTAGAAAATGATTTGAATATAGCTATGCAATCTCTAGAAAGCAATTGTCAACTCAATCCATGCTTATAAAGCATGAATGATCATCACCGGGCCTCCGAGCCGCTTCCTCATTCCTACATCCAAAAATTAGGTGTTAACACATGTGATGGAGCTTTGAAGACCTTTTAAAGAAACGTTGACCGTATGTCGCGTACGCAATAAAGAGATCTTGTATGCAACTCAGAGGTCCAAAAATGATTTTCAATAAAACAAAGATTTTTTTATGCCATAAGGTGCCATTACTTGCGTTATGACTTTTATATAAGTCCTTCAAGCCATTTAGGTAAGCTAAAGAGTTTTATATTAAGTCTCATAACATATGTGATATGATTCAAACCTATTTTCTCAAGACATATGAAAAATCAAAGAGTGCTCCCATCAAGCATCCCTAACTCACTCTTAATGAAGTTCATGCATTCTTTATGGAAAGGTTTTATGAAAATATCAGCCAATTGGTTAGCTGCATCAATTAATTCTAATGCAACATTACCTTTTTGCACAAATCTCTTAGAAAATTATGTTAATGTCTATTTGTTTGCTCCTAGAGTGTTGTATAGTGTTCTTTGAAAGATTTATAGCACTAGTATTATCACATTTGATGAGAATATGATCAATGCTAAGACCATAATCTCTTAATTATTGTTTCATCCACAAGACTTATGATCTACAACAACCCATGGCTACATATTTGGCTTTGGCGGTTGACAAAGTAACACTAACTTATTTCTTAGAACACCAAGAAACCAAGCAATTGCCAAGTAGTTGACAAGTACCGGAGGTACTTTTTTTATCCATCAAGCTACCGGGATAATCCGAATTTGAGTATGCAAATAGATCAAAAGAAACACTCCTAGGATACCATAGTCCTAAATGCATAGTGTTATGTAAATATTTTAAAATTCTTTTGACGGCATGCAAATGTGACTCTTTAGGACTAGCTTGAAAACATGCACATAAGCATGTAGTATACATAATATCGGGTCTAGATGAAGTATGATAGAGTAAAGTGCCAATGACAACTTTATATTTCTTTTCATCTACACTCTTACCATGCTCATCCTTGTCCAATTTGGTTGTGGTATTGTAGACACTGAATTTTTGGATGCAGGTACGTGGAAGCGGCACGGGAGCTTAGTGATGAATACGGTCTAGTTTAGACAACTTTGTTACCTAATTTCTCATAGAAATGAGCTGAGGAAAATGAAAATTATTTCAAACATGTTAAATATTTTCAAAACATATTTTTGGCTTAATTAATGGTCCTAACAAGTATTTAAATATATGCCTGAACCTTTAGTACGGCCCACATTAACCAGAAAATCATTTTGAGCCCAAAAGAAATCCACCAAGCCCAAAATGAACGTCCGATCGGACATTTATAATTTTGAAAATAATTGGTTATGGAGCGTCTGAATGATTCGACAGAAGGTAATGGGGGTGATCTATCACACCTCACCCACTTAAGAAAAGTAGATTCTCTCAGTCTCAAGGAAACCCTAATTTTCTTAAAGCTATAAAAGCAAAGAGATGTAGCAGGGAAAAAAAAGAAAAAAAGATTTCGTAGTAAAAAAAATAAAACGGCAACAGAATAACCATTTTCTCAGCTGAGAGGATTTTCAAAGCGGATTCTTTGATTTTTTTTTAATGATTCGACAGCTCATTTTCTACTCAAAACGGTAACTTAACTCAATTCTGAGGGAAACCAGTCATCCATAAACCATCCATACATTCAGACTAAGCACCTTTCTTACATGTACATTCTTTTATTTATATTCTGTAATTTTTACATTCTTTCTCACCAATTTTATTTTATAATATGATTGCATATATGAGTTCTTGGTGAAATCAGGAGAATGTAGAACCGTTCACATCCAACTTTGGAGTCCTGTAACTCCAGTTCAAGATATCACAACGTCAATTTTTTAGATTTTTTAGTTATTGATATAATCTGTTTTAACCATCCAAAGTGGATCCTTAAGAGTCTGTATGAATTATCATTAGCTAATATACTGTGTATCTGTAAGAAAATTAACAATACAGGGAAAGAAGCTCGGGGAAGACAGATTACAGGTCTGGCCGGACATTTGCTAAGATCCAGCTGGATGTCCAGTTTGTCTCGGATGTCCCACATGTCTCCTTAAATTCAAATATTTAGGCCTGGCCCATTAAGATCATCCGGCCGAATGTTCAGAGGACTGGCCAGATCTTCACGATGCATAGGAGAAAAGGAAGATTTTGAAACAATAAATTGACTGAAGCTTCAAGGTTGGTTGATTCGTCCACTCCAGGATGGATCAATCGATCGGTAAGATCTTTTTAGAATTTTTTTTATGCAAGTCACCTAGATCTAGTTGTAAATAATTAATCTGATACTTAATTAATTAATTCGGTAATAAGTAGATAAAAATGGTAGAAATTCATTTCACATTTCCTTTCTTTAAGGTTGTATGTGTATTACTGCCATTTTAAATATTGGTAAACAATAAATGAATTAATGTGCAAATATTAATCCCCTAAAAAAATATAAAAACAATCTAGTAACTAATTGTGGATATTCTTCCTATAAATAAATAAGGAAATAATCCACTCAGCTACTTGTTTACTAAAACAAATAGAAACTCACAAAATCCAGCCAATCGCAATCAATGAATCAAGATTAAATATAACAGACTTAATGTAGAACTAAAATTTAATTAGAAATAATATTAGGCATGCCCATTCTTTACATCCTAATTTTCGGGTGATTTATTGCTTTACATCGTTTGTCTCTGGTAGGAAATAATAACAATATTACTTAATTAAATGGGAAATTACCCCAAGTATGGATGACTCATTCCAAACCCAAAAATCATCTGGTGTGATGACGAATGGTGATTCCTGAGGAATCTATTCGTTTGTTAATCACTAGGTGATCTCGATGCAATTCGAGTGACGACTCCACGATTTTCATAAAAAATAAAATCCATTTAGTGAGTAGGTCACCATTGCTATTGGACACCAACCGACGGGCAGCGGTAAAATGTGTCTCGGGTGCACTGTCCACAGTGGCGACTCCACTGGGGAAGTTTTTACAAATAAAAATGAATGAAGATTCTGAGCAATTTCCCATTTTTTTTAACTAATCTGGTTATTGTTCTCCTTTGCATTCCACGTAGTTCTGCATTTTTAGGGTCCTTATAAACCATGGTACCATCTATGATGCAATCCAACGATTCCACACCAGTTTCTTGGATTGTATTATCGATGGACCACTCACAGTGATTGGGAATCATACCTAGCTTACCATCTTAGCAATGGTTAATGAGTCACAGTTAATGGTAAACCCATACTGGATCTCCTGCCGTCCTAGCAATGGTTAATGGGAATCCAACTCTGTGGGAGCGTTCTTCGCCTAACCAAAGAGTAAAAAACCCAGCATGTAATGACAAGTAGAAGTTTTTACTAGGTTGCACCCACTAATCATGTCTGTTGTAAAGTTACCATGAGTATCTATGATTATCAAGCCTAAAAGCCTATACCAAAACTCTGAGTGGAGGTAGAAGGATAACAGAGTTGATTATCATGAATGCTAGTATTTGTTAGGATAGTTGGAGAGAACATTTATATACGACGGTACTATCATCCCCTGTTGATGAAATAAAGTACCCCAGCCTACCTAGGAAATGGACTCTTGACCATTTGAATACGTGTGTGGGAGTAATAAGGTTGGAAGGCCTACCTTTGGCAGTAATTATTATGTGTTTAAGTAACGAGTTTCTTATTTCTTGTCATGCATACATGCATATGCATCTAATACATGTTGCTAATGCTTCTAGTTTTGTAGTAAATATTGAGTCTTAGTCAACTTGGAGAAGAGTAGGAAGACGGCTAGCCAGAGACGGAACTGACTCAAACAGAATGGCGGGGACAAGACAACCGTTCGATATGGATGCAATGTTGGCCACCCTGAGGGCCATGATTAGGGAAGAGGTTCAACATGCTATCAACATAAGAACACTCGAGAATCCACCTCCGGAGGGGGAAGACAGAACTGAGGGTCATGATGCTATCTCTACCCTAACCAGGAAAGTGGAACAGCTGTTAATGGTCCGGGAGAAGAAATCAGACATAGAATTTGACCTGGTTAGTATGGGAGTCAAGGGCATGAAGAAGTTGCCTCCTAAATTTACCATGCCAGACATGCAGAAGTTCAATGGAACTGGAGATCCTAAGCTTCACCTTAAGCAATACGAATCTATTATGGTAGCCACACCACTTGACAGCGAACAAAAGGTGGGGGTGTTCCCTCTATCTTTGACTGGGGTAGCCCAAGACTAGTACCACTGGCTACCATCCACAATCCAGTTCAACTGGAAGGAACTCTTTGAAGCATTCATGGGGCAATATGCATACAACACCAATGTAACACCTCAACTTAAACAAAAACCAAAGGCTAGGTCGCGAGCGCGGCTAGCCAAGATTGCAGGCGCAATCGAAGAAACAGAAACCATATAACTTTGGAACTGAAATCGCGGGCGCGATTTCAGCCATTCGCGGGCGCGATCTTGAACCCGAGAAAATAGACTTCCTGGACACAATCTCGCAGGCGCGACATGTAAAATCACGGGCGCGACCTAAGAAACAGAGAGTTTGGGTTTTCTGGTTTTGAAATCGCAGGCGCGATTTCCACAGTCACGGGCGTGACTTTGGGGTCCGAAAAACTACATTTTTAAGGCTGAAACTAGACCAAAATCCTTTAGAAAACAGTCATACCAATCACATAAAAACCTCATACATTATATTAATAATATTCACTCATATACAACCTTTTAAACATAAACTTTAAGACTCCAATCATACTTGTCACAATTAATCCCAAACCATATAGATACAAAGTAAACATACAACCCCAAATGCTCAAAATATGCTCGTGCTCATGGTCCTCTAGCCAACCTGATTCTCTATTGCAAATGTACGTGAGCTTTACAATCTACAAGCTATCAACAACCTGAAAAACAATGCCAAGGAGGTGAGCTGGCAACTCAATAAGCATTTAATCAAATCAACCTTGAATACACTAAATTGAAATTACCAAACACATATTCCATACAACAACTATACACACAGAATCAATCCAACATTCAATCACATTCAACCATTCAACCAAGGTAACAATCAACCAAAACCACATCTCAAATCAACCAAGCAATAGCAATTCATATCGATTTCATCAAATCAAGGTCGGATGACTCAACCTCACAATTTTCTCACATTTCAATTCATTTGCTCATATCATTTCACAATTAGGTGGCCACCAACAAGACTATCCGCCCGGCTCAGTCTCGCCATCTCACACATACGGGTAGCTATCCGCACGGCTCAACTTTTCAGATCACACATAAACCACATTCCCCAAGAGTCATCCTTTTCAATTCACAATCACAATTACACATCACCACATCACATCACAATTCTCATCACAAACTATCACATTACTCATCACAACCAACTCACAACTTTGCAATTCAATCAAAATCTCATCAAATCACCATTAC
>CANYLF010376208.1:0-17718 GCA_948193215.1 Bocquillonia castaneifolia
ATAGACTTTGTTTTTTACGTCAAAAAATTGAAACAAAAACCTTATGAACATTCAAATTCTATTGACTAATTTATGTCTTCCTTTGTTAATGAAGTTTGTCTTCTACCCCTTTTAATATGGATTTCTAATTGTTGAATTCAATATAGAGATAACATATATGCCTAGTTTCATTAAAGACCCAAAAAAAATTTATATATTTTAAATTTTAGGTAATAATGGAGTCAGATTTAAATTTAAATCTGGAAGGTTGTGTTCATACAACAAGTCTAATGATATTTGTAATTGAATATCTTTTTTTCACATCAATATATTTATATTTTTTGAGAAAATAAATTTTATAGTTTAAGATTTACCTTTTATTAGATAAATGTATTATATTTATATTATTTTAATTGTATATTATCGAATAGGATATGCTTTAGATTAATGTGAAATTTTGATTGGACATCAATTTTTTCAAAAGCGGATTAATAAAAGAAACAAAGGGATTTAGCTTTAAGTTCTTTTTTTCAAAAAAAAAATGCTTTCATTATATTTTATAAAAATTATTAAAATAAAAATTACCAGTGGAAAGTCTGTGTAATGTGTGGTTTACTGTTTGTTGGATACTGTTTTCTAGAAACAAATTGTGGTAAGCTACGAAAAAAATGGGATAGGAAAAAGAAAAAACAGGAATAGGTTAGTATAATATATAAATAAATTACCCAAGAGTTACATAAAAATAAGAATAATGCCATTTGATTTGTTTTATTAATTTTAATTGACATTAATTATTAAGTATGACTCGTGTCACACTAAAAAGAGAGAAGATAAAGAAAATGTATTATAGAAAAGATGCTTAGCAATTCTCAAAAAAAATAAGATGATATTTTTGAGTGGCAAAGTAATTTTTCCCTTTTCTTTTTAAAGCAAAGAGATAATAAAAACAAATAACTTTCAATATTTTGAAAAAATGTCATTTTTATCTTTTTAACAGCAATACAAAATTTTATATTTTGTTAAGGAGAGTTTATAAATAATAATTCATTAAATTTGAGAGACTAAATCTACAAAAATAAATTCTTGGACCAGGGGTGGCTCATTAGGTAGGCAACCTAGGCGATCGCCTAAGGCCCCACGATAATAAAGGCCTCATATTTTAATATACTATATATTATATGTAAAAAAATTAAAAATACACTTGTTTAAAATTATATCTCAAGAGAAAAATGTTTTAACAATTTTATTTAGAAAATAATTTACTAGTTGTAATTTTTCATTAAAAAAATAAGAAGTAAATTTAAGATTATAACTTAGATTTAAAGAAAATAATATTATTTAATTATAACTTTCAATGAATTTTTCAAATCAAGTCATATTTTTTAAATTTTAACGGTCTAACCAATATCTTATCGTTTTTGTTAATTTTAACTAATTTGAAAATGATATGCATCATTAATGATGTATCATGTGTAATTGATCACGTGTCATATATCATTAGTGATGTATTATGAATTTTTTTATGACATGTTCAACATTTTTTTAGTCAAATTTTTAATAAATTTTCAAGTTTAGTTTTATCTTTTTAAATTTTATCATTTTAGTATAGTTAACAAGTAGGAGCACGTGACTTTTGCATATATGGCATATGATATTTTTAAGTTAACTAAAATTGATATAAAACGAAAAAAAAATTTTGATAAAATTACTAAAATTAAAAATTCACTAACAATTGTAAATGAATAATATAGTTTTTCCTAAAATTTATCAATTTAATTTTTTAATTGATAGGCCTCATTTTATGATTCATCTAAGGCCCTCTAAATGTTAAGCCACCCTACTTGGGACATAAAACCAAAAAAAATTAAAGTCAAGGGCTTGTAAATGGGTTTTACCAACAAAAAAAAAAAAATGTCACTCCATAAAAGGGTTCCATCTAAAAGTTATAAATCCTTCTTCCTCTTTACCAAATAGAAGATCAAGAGAATCAAGCATACAAATGACCCTATTGACAATGGCTATTCTTGCATACTCCTTGAAATGACCAAGAGGGGGTGAATTGGTGTGGAATAAAAAAAAATTGCTTTAAAGAATGAACAAGAATTTATAGTCGTTCGGTCCCAACTTGACCTACGTCCACTTCTCCCAAAGACACTCTTTGGGGTTCCACTAACCACAAATAGAAAATAATGGAGATTTCAAGGCTATCTCCAACCTTTACAATTTGAGATTTACAAGGCTATCTCACTATCTTTACAATGAAGATTTCTAAGGCTATCTTCAACCTTTACAAATGAGTTTTTTAAGGCTAACTCACAAGCAAAATCTTTAAATCAAGTTTAAGTTAATTGCTGTTTCTGTATTAACATCTAAACGAGTTTAATTCCCAAATCAGGTTTATTTTAATCCATCCATTGAACAACAAACCTAACAAATATAATTCTAGGTGGCCAATCAAGAAATATATTAACAAAGCTCTTGGAAATTAATTTAAATTAATAAACAAGAAAAACTATATTTAAATAGGTAATCAAGACATTTATAATTAAATTACCCCCTACTAGACTACATCCTTCACTCTAGTAGGAAAATTAGCTGTTAAACATAATGAAAATAAGCAAACAAACAATTAAAATCAATAAACAAACAATAAACATAATGAAAGTAATATAAATAGATTGATTTAGAATCAACTTAGTCTCAATTGGTTGAATACAAGCTTTAATTCTTCATAAGCTAATGAGAAATCACCTTGAATCACCTTTAAACAAAGAAAATACTAAGAGAAAATAAAGTTCTAAACTATGAACAATAAACTGAAAAATAAGCTAAAAGGGTGGCTAATAACTAAAACTAATTAGCATATATAGTATCCCTTTTTTTAAAACCTAAAAACACCCTAAAACCACTTAAAATTGGACTAAACCACATAAAAATCACCCAAGAACCGCCCGAATCGACCCAAAAATGAATCGGAAAGCACCCAGAGCGTGCTGGAATGTCGCCTAGCTGGACCTGGCAGGTCCGACCAGAGGTCCGGCCACAGGTCCAGCCAGAACAAAAGTTGCTGCCCCAATTCGCCCAAAACCCCCTAGGTACGGCCGGATTCACCCAGACCTGACAGGTCCAATCAATAGGTCCGGGTAGAAATTTGACTTCGCGATTTCTTGCTCTTTCGGACTCCGAATTCTCTCCAGTTTGATCCTATTCGACCCTAGAACTGCAAATTACAAAAATATAACAAAATAAGTGCTAAGTGAACTCAAAATAATGGAGAATTGAATTAAAAACCTATTGATTTATAAAGTATAAAACCCGATTATCAAATAGTTCTAGCCATCTCAATCAATGTACGATTTTTCCTTTCTACAACACCATTTTATAAAGGAGTTCTTGGACATGAAAAGTTATGTGAAATACCTCTTTTGGAACAAAAATTTTTAAAAGCTTCATTTTCAAATTCTTTTCCATGATTACTTCTCAAAGCGGTTATGAAATAGCCTTTTTCATTTTCAACACGTTTTGCAAAACTTTTAAAAGTTTCAAAAGCATCACTCTTATAAGTAAGGAATGCAACCCAAGTAAATCTAGAGTAGTCATCAACAATGACATAGGTGTAGTGTTTTCCACTCAAGCTAGCTACTTGTGAATGTCCAACCAAATCCATATGAAGTAATTCAAGTGGTCTACAAGTACTTACTTGGTTCTTTGGTTTGAAGGAGGATTTGACTTGCTTTCCCTTTTGACAAGCTTCAGATATCTTATCCTTGGAGTATTTTATCTTTGGCAAGTCTCTCACAAGCTCCCCCTTGCTTAGGCTTTCAATCAAATCCATGCTAGCATGCCCAAGTCCTATATGCCAAAGCCAAGCATCATTGCTAATAGATATAAGATACTTCACATTTTGGTTAGCAAGAGAGTGCAGGTCAATTGTGTAGATATTACTAGATCTTTTGCCTTTGAATACAACTTTATCATCCAAGGATTTGGAGACTAAGCATGTATTTGTGTCAAAAATTACTTTGTACCCATTATCACACAATTAGCTTACACTAAGTAGGTTATTCTTTAAACCATCAACAAGAAACACATTTTGAATGGGAGTTGGAGAGTGATTACCTATGGTGCCAATACTAATTACCTTACTATTGGCATTGTCACCAAATGTGACAGATCCACCATTCTTCTTCTCAACTTTAAAGAAGAGCTTTCCATCACCGGTCATGTATTTGGAGCATCCACTATCAAGAATCCATTCATTTGCTTCATTTGTAGTTTTCAAGCATACCTACAATCACAAGTTATTTACCTACTTTTAGGTACCCAAATGTATTTGGGTCCTTGGGGGTTAGCATCAATAAAAGTACCCAAGCTGAGGTGCTCTTTCCTAATATGGTAAAACACATTAATGTGTACATGTTTTATGTAATAGTGACAATGAACATTAGCAGAGGAGGTCCTTTTGCTCATGGTCTTTTGCCTTGTGTGATGTTTCTTAGGAGCTTGACCTTTTGGTTTGCCTTGAGGCTTACCTTAGGTTTGCCTTGTGGCTTTCCCTTAGGCTTACCTTGAGAGGAGTTTGACCTCTTGGCCATAGAGCCATTTGAAGGCTTTGCTCCTTGCTTTAACATAGGCTTTTGATCCTTAGTTTTAGCAACATCCACACTAGAAGTTTGTGGAGGTGATGATGATTTTATAAAGGTGGTCTTGGGAGCATTACTAGAGGTTGAGCATTCATTGAATCCTAAGCCATGTCTCACAAGGGGAGGTCTTTGTGATACCAATAAGGTATCAAGATTCTCCTTGCCTTTGTGAAACTTGGCAATGGATTCTCTCAATTCTTCAACCTCACTTTTCAATGAATAATTCTCTTTTTCAAAAGTCTCCATTAAAGAGATTTTGAATTGAGAAGCAAGTAGTTGACCTTTAAGCTCTCCTTGGGAAAGCTTAAGTGCCTCTACTTGAGCTTTTAGCTCATTAACTTCCCTATTACTGGCCTCACAAAGCTTTTGAGCTTCAACCCTCTCATAATGAAGGCGAGTACATTAGGAGTTAAGCTCCTTGATGAGTTGAATAGGATCATCCTTATCATCATCATCGCTTTCACAATCGGAAGTAGAAGAAGGAAAAGAAGATAAGTGAGAAATACTTACCTCATTGGGAGAGTCATTTAATGCCATGAAAGCAAGGTTGGCGGCTTCATCCTCACTCTCACTTTCACTTTCACTTTCACTTTAATCACCTTGTTGAAAAGAAGAGGAATCTTCATCACCTTCATCCCAATCGGCACTAAAGCTCTTCTTGGTCTTGCCTTTGAGAGTAGGACATTCCGGTTTGATGTGCCCCTTCTTGCCACATTCATAGCACTTAATGGAAGAACCACTCTTTTTCACCTCTTTACCTCTTCTTCTATCTTTCCCTTTGGATGAATCTTCTCTAGCTTTAATCATTTTTAATACTTTCTTGGAAAGCATTACCAATTGTTCTTCGTTAGGACCACCCTTAGCCTCATCTCTTTTAGGCTCATCATTTTGCTCTTGAGTTGACTTGAAAGCAAGTGATTTCTTCTTCTCATCCTTCTTTGCTTCACTAGCTTCTATCTTCTCATCCTCATCTAGGTTCATCTCATAAATTAAGAGACTACCTATGAGTTCATCCGTTCTCATGGTGGTGAGGTCTTTAGATTCTTCAATTGAGGTGATCTTGGCTCCAAATTTCTTTCTAGGCAAAGACCTCAATATCTTCTTGTTTACCTCCCCCAGGCTATAGATCTTGCCAAGCTTCCTAAGCCCTTCCACCAATGCTAGAAGTCGGTTTGTTAGTGTTGTGACATTCTCATCCTCCATTCTCTAGAAGGTTTCATATTGATAGACAAGAAGTTCTATCCTCTTGTTCTTCACTTCGGTTGTCCCTTCATAATAGTTGGCTAGAGTTTTCCAAATAGAATGAGCGGTTGTGCAATGTTGCACTCTAGCACACTCTTCTCTAGATAAAGAAGCTAAGAGTAAGGACATAGCTCTTTGATTCTTACCATTGTTCTTCTTGTATGCATCCACCTAAACTTTCCTTTCAAGGATGGTTGTATTATCTCCAACTGTTGTGGTTGGTGGAGTCCATTCTACTAAGATTTGATCCCAAACATTGATTTAGTCACTATCCAAGAAGGCTTGCATGCGCAACTTCCAATATGGATAGTCACTTCCATCGAAGTAAGGTCTCAAACTTCCAAAGCTTTCACCCGAAGTTGTGCTTTGATCTTTTACTCCCACTTAAGGTTGAAATGAGTAACAAGGCTCTGATACCAATTGAAACGATCAAGAGGGGGGGGGGGGGGGGGGGGGTGAATTGGTGCGGAATAGAAAATAAAAAAAAATTGCTTTAAAGAATGAACAAGAATTTATAGTGGTTTGGTCCCAACTTGACCTACATCCACTTTTCCCAAAGACACTCTTTAGGGTTCCACTAACCACAAATAGAAAACAATGGAGATTTCAACGCTATCTCCAAGCTTTACAATGTGAGATCTACAAGGCTATCTCACTACCTTTACAATGAAGATTTCTAAGGCTATCTTCAACCTTTACAAATGAGTTTTCTAAGGCCAACTCACAAACCAAACTTAAGTGTTTTTATGGCTTACACTCAAAACCCAAGTGTTTTCAAGGTACACACTTAAACCTTTCCTTGTGTTTTAGTATCTCTCACACAATACAAAAACAAAGTAAAAATTATAAGAAGAAGAATGGAGGTTTTTTCTCACAATTACAACATAAACTCTCAAATAACTTATGAATATTGTGACTATTAATTGCTATTCTTTCTTCAAGCTCTTGTGTGTATTTTGATGCTTAAAATACCTCCTTTTATAGGCAAGAAATCAGAAATGGCCGTTCTCAATCAACCAAAAAATTCAAACTTGATTGGTGAGGCTCCATTCTTCAAGGTTGCTAGCTTGCATGACAAATGTAGCATGTCTCCTTCAAAAATCAATATCTTCAGGTTTGATTATTGAAAAATCATGATTCCTTTTTTGTTAGAAACTAGACATCCATACCTTTTCAACAATATTGGCACGTTTTCTAGAGATTTGTAGATTTTTTGCAGTAATTCAAACAATGGACGCCTAAAGCATGTGACTTGCAGCTAGAGTAGTCTATATTCAAACAAGAATATCTCATTGTAGAAAGTTCAAAATGTTCCACCATTTTTTGCATTGAAAAGTAGACTTCCAGAGCTTCAACCCCACCAAATTTCACATTCAAATAATTTTCTACAATTTTTGGCATAAGTTTGAATACAACCTATGTGTTCAGCCCCTTGTTTGACAGCATGACTATAAATCACTCAAAAATTCATATCTTTTATTTTCCAACTCCAAAAATTCAAATAAATTTTTTTTGAATACTAGACATATTGGGCTTTCAATCCATATATAATTTGTTGCATATTTATTGCCCAATTAGTGCAGTTAATTCATTTAATTTAGCCCATTTGAAATTGACTTTGCACATTTAGTTTTCCTTATGTCCTAAACTTCCAATATATCATGTCCATTGTGCATAAATGGTAGGTTTAGTTAGGCCATGACATATTTTATCTTTCAACTACATGTATTTAACTTTTAACTCAAAAACTCTCACCAATTAACCCAAGTGTTTTATTGAGGTTTACACTTGAACCTATCCACCTAACCTAAACACCATTATCCCAAGTGTTTTAACAAGGTTTAACACTTGAACCTAGCCACCTTAACTAAACACCATTAACCCAAGTGTTTTAATAAGGTTTACACTTGAACCTATCCACATAATTTAAACACCATTAACCCAAGTGTTTTAATAAGATTTACACTTGAACCTATCCACCTAAACTAAACACCATTAACCCAAGTGTTTTAATAAGGTTTACACTTAAACCTATCCACCTAAACTAAAACACCAAGCGTTTTAAAAAGGGTTAATTCATGTTCACTTGACTAAGATAGAAATTGTGACTTGTACAAAATGTTTACTTCATCCAATAAAAATATGCATCCTTTTATATTATGATACTTAGAAAACAGTTAACAAATATATTAGTGAATAACTTAAGGTTTTACATCATCAAAATCATTAGTGAAATCTCGGGGCTAACAGTTTAAATCTTTGATAAATATGAGAGATGATGCAAATCACTTTCATTCTCATTTTGAATCAGCATTTTGAAATAAAATTGATCAGAAACGAAGTCTATCTTCATCTAATCAAATAGGATTTTGAATTTTCTATTGAAAACCTATTAAAACTGTAGTTTAGGGGCTAGAAATCAATGAAGTGACGTTGGGGAAGGGCCAACGTCACTCCAAGTGATGTTGGACCATCCGAGGCCCTTTTGGGGCCCAAAATGGCCAAATCTTGAAAAGCGTATTAAAGATAAAAATGTGCAGAATGGCCCAATGTACTATGTTTATGTCTAAAATAGGCTATTTTGGGGTTAAAACAGACTTTTTTGAGTTTTAAAACATTTCAAAAACCAATTGTGTGTTTAAAATCATTCAAATCATACTAATTAAAGCATGAGCTATCATCATTGGGCCTCCGAGCCGCATCCACATTCCTGCATCTAAAAATTAGGTGTCAATAGCCAGTAGTTTGATGGATAGAAAAAGTACCTCCGGTACTTGTAACCTACTTGGCAATTGCTTAGTTTCTTAGTGCTTTAAGAAACAAGTAAGTGTTGCTTTGTCAACCACCGAAGCCGAATATGTAGCGGCGAGTTGTTGTGGATCACAAGTCTTATGGATGAAACAACAATTGAAAGGTTATGGTCTTAATATTGATCACATTGCCATCAAATGTGATAATACAAGTGCCATTAATCTCTTAAAGAACCCTATCCAACACTCTAGGAGCAAGCACATAAACAATAGACATAATTTCTTAAGAGATCATGTGCAAAAAGGGGATGTAGTATTAGAATTTGTTAATACTACTAACCAACTTGCTGATATCTTCATAAAACCTCTAAATGAAGAATGTATGAACTTCATTAAGAGTGAGTTAGGAATGCTTGAAGGAAGCACCCTTTGATTTCAAAGATTTTATGAGTTTTGGTCAAAAACTAGAAACATATGCATTAGACTTAAAATGAAAACCTCGGATTAACTCAATGATCCTAAAGGTCATTTAAGGTCACAAAGTAATTATGGAACCATTTGGCAAAAGAAAATGCTTCTTCCTTGATTTTCAAAAATTGTTTTTGGACCTGTAAATCACGGATGTGATCCTTCATATCATGGGCGTGATGAAAGGTCAACAAGTTTGACAAATGTTCCTATTTTATTGATTGCGCCAGTGATCAATTAAATCACGGCCGTGATTAACAGAAAATCTTTCAACTCCTCGAGATTTCATATGGATTGCGCCCATAATCCTCTTGATTGCGGTCACGACCCAACTCTACAATTTTTCAAAATGTTTCTGCCTCAATATCACGACCGTGATTCGCCATCATGGGCGTGATTAAAAGTAAAAACCTTTTCATTCTTAACCATCGCGATCGCGATCCCTTGGATAGCCCGCGTTATGCTCAAAATATTTCAACCGTTTTAGACTGTTTTAAAGTCATGGTCGCGATGCTTATCATCGTGGTCACGATCAAAGGGAAAAAATATTTTTTTAGTTTTTCAACAATCGCACCCGCGATACTCCCCATCGCACCTGCGATCAATGGTAATTTTTCAAAAACCAAAAGCCGTTAATAGCCACTTAAAAACTGCTAGTTTCAGATTTTCTCCATATTTTCTGCTAAAAGGAGTCCATACACACCTATAAATACCCCCCAATGCATATGGGATGAGTTTTACACCTTTTCTCTATTGTTTTAAGGCTTACTTCATTATTTCTTCTCTTCTACTCCTCCTTCTAAAGCCTTAAAACACATATCTTCTTTTGTTTTTGTGCATTCTCCATCGAAAACACAATGACCAAGAAACAAAAGGAGCCTAGGGGACTAGTAGAGGACTTAGGCAATCACCCAAAGAAGAAAATCAAGTATATAGAAAAGAAGGGAGGAGAGAGACCAAAGGCAAAGGGAGTTGTAATCCAAGAACCCCAAGAACAACAAGGGCCTCTCACACATTCCCCAAAGGAATCACCAAGAAGCACCCTCCTTCATCATTAAAGGGTAAAGAGAAGATTCATCAACATCCTCCTCCTCCTCCACCATAAAGGCAAGTTCACTTTTGGGATTTGCTAAATGAAGAAGAAAGGGTCAAGGCCCAAAAATTGGATGCGAAGGAGTTCATCAAAACAAAGAGGATCCTTGTGAAGACCTTAGAGGACCTCCATATCAAGAAGGAAGTTGAGGAGTTTATAGACCTCCTAAGTTGGAAGAAGTTTTCCTTTCTAAGGTACAATGGATATAAGGCTCTCACCATCGAGTTTCTCTCCACCTTGAAGGTAAACAAGAAACTTGACCCTGAACATGGCTCCTATCTTATGACCTTCAAAATGTTTGGGAAGAAAATAAAGTTTCCTAAGGCAATGATGGATGAGTGCTTTGGGTTCTCAATAATTGGGTTGGTGAACTTCAATGAGAGCAACATGGACATGAGCAAATTTTGGTAAGAGATTGTAGTTTCCCCACACTTTCAAGCCGGCCATACTCCTTCCAAATGCCTCAAACACCTAAGATACTTTGCCCTCCATAAAATCATTTGTAATTCTATTTTTGCCAAGAAAGATGGCGATGATAAAATTCCTCAAAAAGACCTCCTCTTTCTCCATTATGTAATCAAGAAGAAACCCCTTCAAACCTCCTACTTCTTCACCAACCACCTTCTAGGACTCACTAGTGGCAAAGGGTCTACCATTCTTATGAGTTCCTATATTTCTCACATTGCTCACTTTCTTGAGTTTGACCTTAAAAAGCCTCAAGCCTACCCTCTCTCACCGACACTTGAACTTGAAAGGGTCTTGATGGACACTGATTTCTTCACAAAGAAAGTGAAAATTGTGACTCTTTTGAAAGAAGGAGGGGTCAATTATTTTGGTGGAGTTCTTGATTTAGTCAAGGAAAAGGAAAAGGAGGAGAGAAGGAAAGCATTAGAAGAGGAAGCAAGGAAGGAAAAGGACCAAAAAGAAGAAGAAGAGGAAGAAGTACTTGGGGTACTCTATGGAGAAGATCTTAGTATTCCCCATGTGGATATTCAAGACAGAAGAGGAGAAGGATCCTCCTCTACCTCTAGACCTTTCTCACTTGGGGAGTAAATTCTTCAAAGCCTTAGAAACATTGAAAGGTGATTGGATGAGCATGACTTGGCTTACAATAAGGCTCCATTAAAGAATGGATGAGCAAGATGATGATCTCAAGTTCATTCATGATGACCTCAAAGCCCTCCAAGCCAAACTAGACCTTCCTCTTTGTGATCATACCTCTCTTGGTCCATTGTGAATGTTTTTAGCATTTCATGCATCTCTTAACATCTTTTTCATTATCAATCCTTAATTGTATCATTTTTCTTGATTAATTAATGAAATTGAAGCTTTTAGTGCTTAACTATTTATTTCTCTTTACTTTATTTAATCAACTTGGTTATATATGTGTGTGTTATATTCTTTTTTGAGTTGACAAAGGGGGAGAAATCTCTGGTTCCTAATTAGATTTAGATACACCTCTTAAACTTAAATTGGACTTAATACTGTCTTGGTAAGTTGATTAAAAACTTGTGTAAAACCTTACCGTTAAGCTTTAGTATTGTTGTTAAAGCTACACAAGTTGAGGGGGAGGAATTTCTCTCAATCCACACACTTATAAAACACTTTTTTTTTAACTTAATTTGATATAAGGTTGTCAAGGTCAAGAAGAGGGAGATTGTTAGCCTTAGTAGTCTCAATATAACTTATTTTGAGCCTAACAAACTCTCTTAAGTGTTTAACTAAGTTCCTAAGTATGTAGGACAAGTTTTATGAAGTATCAAGCAAGTTTTGAAAAGTGACCTGTAATTCACGGCCGTGACCAAGGCAATTGCCCCCCATAATCCAAGTTCTCGCGCTCGCGATAGAAGTGCCTCCAAAGTGCCAAAACCTTCTGACTGAATCTTGTGCCCGCGGCTGGATGAATCATGCATGTGATCTATGTGCCTTTTGTCTTTAAAGGCTAGTTTTGGGTATTTTGGCTATAAATACCCATCTTAAATATCTTCTAAATAAGACACACATTCTTTGATAGCGAAAACTCTTGCAAATTGATTTCTCAAAATTCCTTGTAATAAATTCTTGGTGAATTTATTATGTGTGGGTAGTTAGAACTCTAAAGCATTAGTTGCTTGGGTTAAGTGTCTAGTATCCTTGTACTAGTGTTAATTCTTGGTGAGGATTGGGAAACGCTAGGGTTGGTTTGTGAGTTAGCCTTTAGAAAACTCATTTTGTAAAGGTTGTGAGATAGCCTTTGAAATCTCACTTTGTAAAGGCTGGAGATAGCTTTGAAATATATTTGTAAATCCATTTGTGGTTAGTGGTACCCTAAAGTGCTCTTTGGGAGAAGTAGATGTAGGTCAAGTTAGGACTGAACCACTATAAATTCTTGTTCATTCTTCAAATCAATTTTTATTTTCCTATTCCGCACCAATTCACCCCTCCTCTTAGGTATTTCACTGCCTCCAAAATTTTCAATGCCTGATATGCAAAAGTTTGATAGAACTGGAGATAAGAAGCTCAACATCAAGCAGGATGGATCCATTATGGCTGCAACTCCTTTGTAAACAGAATAAGAGGTAGGGGTCTTTCCTCTATCCCTAATCATCGCTTGCCTTCATCTATCCAAGCCGACTGGAAAGAGCTGTGTCATGCATTTATTGGATAATACTCCTACAATGCCAAACTTGAAGTGTCTCTATGAGATTTTGAAATGACCAAGCAAAGATATAATGAATCATTTGCTGATTTTCTAACCTATTAGAGAAATAAGGCTACCTTATTGAAGAACAAGCCCTCAAAGAAAGATCAGGTAGAATAGTGGTTAGGAATGTGCTTCCTAATATGGTTGAGAACGTATAGACCATTAACCTAAAGTCTTTTAATGACTTATATGATGACGGATTGCAGTGTAAAGAGATAGAGACTTAAAAGAAGAGAATACAGAAGGGAAAGGCACCTTACAGTGACCCACAACCACCAAAACAGTCGTGCACTGAGTTATCACAAATTGTAAGTTCTCAAACCTTAACCGACCATTATCCAAAATATTCGAAAGGCTAGAAAATCAGACATTCTGAAACCCGAACCTTATAGATTCCCACCTAACCCTAAAGCTCCTGGATACAACCTTGATGCCTACTATAACTTTCACCAGATTCAAGGACACCCCACAAGGAACTGCCTAAAACTAAAACACAATATCCAAGACTTAATCGAAGCCAAAAAGATCACAGACCCAGACAACAGACCTCCAAGCACCAAACACAATTCTTTACCCAACTATAACCGAGTTCCACCCCAAACCAAGCCATGTGTATAGAATTCGGATTCACAAAGGATCAGGTTCTAACCTCCTTTGAAGGTGTCTATTCTCTGCAGAATAATGTGACTGAGCATATGAAATAACTGAAGGATTCACTACCTTTTATAAATGATTTGAGGGATTCTTACATGTTGCAAGTAAAATCAGATGGTAAAATCAGGGACATATACATATTTGATGCTTAGTATTCTTTAAGTGAGGATGAAGTAGAAGTTATGGATGCTTTTTGATTGGTAAAAGATGAAGAAACAATGGTCCATCAAGTCACTCAGATGAGACTATCAGAGGAGAATCTAGATAAGACAATCTCTGAAAGAAACCAAACTAAAGAAGTTATGAAAGATAGGGTAGAGATCAAAGAAGACCTTGTGACAAATCAGTTGGAGAAGACCAGAGAAAATGGTAGTATTTAGGACTTGTTGGTTTATTCTGAATCACACAGGAAGGCCTTTGTGAAAGCCTTGTCTGAAATTCAAGTTCTCGAGGATCTAACGCTTGACAATATGGTTGGCCTGATGATGGAAAAGAAACCTGAAGAGATTACATTTAAAGATGAAGACTTACCACTAGAGGGTAGAGATCACAATAAAGCCCTCTACATCACTGCTAAGATAAATGGGAAACGAACTTCTTGTATGATGGTGGATGATCTTGAGTCAACCATCAATATTTATCCCTCTAAGCTCCTTCCCAAATTGGGAATCTCACCATCTGATTTATGGACTTCCGATTTAGTCATTTGTGTTTGTGATGATTCAAAGAGGAGCGTAAAAGGAATATTCACTGCCAAGATCAAAGTTGTCCCAATTGAGTAAGTAGTAGATATGACTATTTTGGACATACTTATGACATTTGCAGTGCTACTAAGAAGACCATGGTTCCATTCTTTGGGAGGAGTGCCTTCCACCATGCACTAGAAGATTAAGTTTCCACATGAAGGTGAGATATTTACAGTTAACGCTGAACCAACTCAGGCCATAGTTGTACTTAGGGAGGCTCCTAAAGGAATCATATCCCCGATGGGTTTTCAAGTCATGGGTATACACGAAGACCCAACGAGTCCCCAGGTGAACTCAATGCTTAAAAGGATGAATTACTTCCCGGCACTTGGGTTAGGCAAGAACCAGTAGGGAATCACAGTTTTCCCTAACTTCAAGACACAGACTACACATAAAGTACTAGGATATCTGGGTGAGTGCGCTAAAAAGAGGATTATAGAGGATGACCTGATCATGGTGAAGGAGGCCTTATATGATTACTTCACCTCAGTAAGTAGAAAGACCCTTGAGGGAACCGGGGGCAAGGATGATGGATGCTTAGTTATTACCCTTGCTCAGATCATTGAGCTGATTATTGAGGACCTGATAGGGAAGATGGAGGGCTTAACCCTGGAGCAGAATGAAGCTGAAAAGAAGGAGCCTGTTGCTGAAATTGCTTCTTAAGACTTTGATCAAATAGATCCAAGGCCGAGCCACTTATCTTTCCCTTAAAATGCACGTCTCTAAGAATTGCTTTCTTCTTATGAGTCTTTGGCTTGTAAAATTGCCAACGTTCTCTTTCCTCCAATTTGTCCCTAGCGATGATTGCTCCCAGTAGCTCTTTCAGTACACCACAATGATCAACATCATGTACTAAGCAGATGTAATATTTGTAATATTTCCAAGCATCAGGCCCATGCCGGGGAGCTAAGGTGGGTGCTTTAGCGATTCTTGGAATGATGAACCTCTTCTCATATAGATAATCAAAGATCTTTGATAGGGGCAGACTCATGTCTTTGATGGGATACTCTCAGAAACTGGTAAAATTATCTACTCCTTTGGGAGGAAAAAGTCTTCAAAAGCCTTCTAGAGAAGTTCTGTGTTGTCCTTGGTCTTAAATGGTCATGCCTGGTACCACACCAAAGCTGGCCATTCTAAGGATAGGGGAAATGCCTTGAGCCTTTGAGCAGGAGAGAGGAGTAGTGCTTTTAAGGTGAGGTTAACCTGCATGAGGTGTATTCTTGGGTTGGTGAGGCCTGAATATCTTTCAATAGATGGCATCTCAAAGTTTAATCATAGAGGATCTCCAGGCAATAGGGGTGTCATCACATTCTGTCTTCACCTTTCCTTTTGTAGGGCCTTTTGGACTTTAGTCTGTATCCGATTCTAGATTGCTTGGAGATGTAGATTCATAAGAGGATTCATTTTGCTACAAAATAAGGGTTTAGCATGCTATGCAATGTATGCAAGGATGCATGAAAGCAATCAACACAAGGGGACACAAGTGACAAACGTTAGTCAAGCACATGTACTACCAAGTGATAGGCCTTCTAACCTTATTTCTCCCATACTCGTGTTCGTTTGGCAAGTCAATATTCCTAGGAATTAGTTCAGGTCATCGAATCAATGGGGGATGCTATTGCCAACGTAGTATGCACGTTTGCATAGGAAAAACTCTCAACATCCAAACCAAACAATAAGTCATTATCAAGTCCTTATCCCATGTCCTTGCACTAAGCGAGTCCTTAATGTTCCTCATGTTCTAGGGTCATTTTAGCATTGGTCAGGTACAATGAGACCAACATACCATCCCTTTCACAAAGGTAGCAGTCAAGGTTACTCTTCTCGAGTCCTAAAATTCCCTATGCTTCAGGGCCATCTTAGCATTAGTCAGGTACAATTAGACCAACACTTCGACATCCCCTTCACACAAGTAGTAATTAGGGTTCAATTTAAGGGTAATAACACTAGAATAGGTCAAAACAATGGCTTCATGGCATCACATAACAAACAAGTGTTTGGTAATCCTAAGGTAAGTTGCCATGGTCATTACATGGCTTCAGTCGGTTCGGCTAAGAAAGTTTCCCACAGTAGGTGACCTCCCATTAACCATCTCCCTCATTCAAAAAAGTTCAAGTGATGGTAGGAGATTCAGTCTACTATGAGTGGTAGTCACTGATTCCGCCCCTAGGAAGCTCGACCAGTGGTACCCGTGATGCGGGGTGTCTTAATGCAAGAATGCAATGCAAGGAAACTAGAGCATGGAATAATATATAAAGTGGCTTTAATCACTTGAATCAATAGTCTGTCATCCCCAGTAGAATCACTAAATTGTAGATAAAGAGGGGTTACCTCAGTAATCTACTTTGACTAGTGACTACAGCACTGCACATTTAGCGGAAGGAGCTAATGTGGGAGTCACCACCTGAACCGGCATCAGGAATATCTTACATTGGTGTGCGTCTCGAGTCCTTTAAGAAATGCAAAGCCGCATTGACCTCAGAGATTCTGTGATCAGACTTTTGCATTCCTTAAAGTCCGATTATTCACAAGCCACTCTAGACATTATTCCTACCTTCATTTCCACTACTAAACATGATATACAAAGATAGGATTTCCTTACATTTTACATACAATGCATGCATTGGTGAGTTTCTATTAAAAAACAAGGGTTGATTTTATATCACCAAATAAACAATTAGTCAAATTACATGCAAAATGGGTTATAGCCAGCACACAACAAACAACATGACCTAGGTTTCTAGCTTATTTTAATCTACAGGATTACTAAATCATTATTAATTGTCATTTCATATGCATATTCAACCTAAAACATTACCCAAGGGAGTACAGAAGGTTACTTGATCGCTTATTTCCATGTGAAAGTAATTATTTTAATCGCACAAACACGTATAGAAAGTTTTAGAACAAAGCACCACCAACGCCACCACAAGGAGTGGAGTTGGCCTCGAGCACCACTTTGGCTTGTGGTGTTTGGACCAAAAGCCACCACAAGAAGTGGCATTTGGGCCAAATGTCACCATGCTTGATGGTGTTGGCATTTCCAGCAACAAAAACAAGCAGAAATTAAACAAAAATGCAATTTTTGGGGTTTCCAGGCCCTGAAGCACATAAATACAAAAAAGTATGAGTGGAAACAACCTAAACAATGGGTCTAAATGGAAAAAACCCAACCTAGATGGCATTTAAACAGGATGCAAATAAAACATCTAGTAATCACAGAAGACACAGAAAGCATTTAATTCATTCAAATCATGCAAGGATCATTTAAATCATTTATTTATGATGCAAAACAACCTAATAATTAATCTAAGATGACAAACACAACCTAAATCTAAACAAACATTCATTCATCATTTAAAATCCAAACATGCAGTAAAAAATAGAAACATTCAATAGCATTTTTAATTCATAGAAACATGCAAAGAATGATGCAAAACATGTTAAAATGACATTTAAA
>CANYLF010376381.1:0-13797 GCA_948193215.1 Bocquillonia castaneifolia
TTTTTATTAGATTGATGTTTTTAATTTTTATTAAATGATTCAAATATAAATTTTGATTGAACTATATACAAAATATTAAAAAAATATTTCTAAAAAATATTTACTCCCTCACTTGTATAATTTTAATTTTAAAAAAATTAATTTTTGAATAATAAATCACCCACATCTTTTCAAAATTTCTTGAATTCATAATGTTAATACAAATTTCAAAATAAAATTCATCTAAATCACATCCAATTTTATTTATTAAGAGCATTACAGATAATATGTGGATAACTACTTTCTAAAAATGGTAATTAAATTACAATTTTAAAACACTAAAACATCAAAATTAACTAGACTCATAATACGGACGAACAATTTTCAAACTCTAAAAACATTAAAGATGTAATTACACTTATAGAACGGAATGAAAAAAAATATTTACCGATAAATTTATAAATTTTATTTATCAATAAATTAATAATCACGATAAATTAATAATCACGATAAAATGATATTTTTCTTCTATCCTGACTATCATTTATAAAGGTTTCTTGTATAATCATTAACATTTATACATTTTATCACATGGTATTTGTAAATATATGTTCGTTATCAGCATAATTTATTATTTCCATAAATAAAAAAAATTCAAAACATAAAAAATAAAATGCTTGATAATACAAATAATGATTACAACTCTAAAAATAAAACTAAAACTGTCCGTGTTCTAAATATCGAAGAAATGCCCTTATAATTAAACAAAACCAAAACGACAATTAAAAAAATAATAAAAAAAGTCCAAACTGTCAAAGCAGATCGATAAATCTATAATAAATGATGGAGGAACAGATGGAGGGTGAGAACATAAAGAAGAAAAACAGATGGCTATCATGAGAAAGAGAGTATGATCAATATATATACACCTGAGAAGGTAAGGGCAAGTGGAACCATCTAAAGAGCAACTATTTGTTCAGATAAGGCATTTGTACGTAATCAATCAGCCACTAGACAAAGAAAAGACATGTGAGATTCAACCCCACAAAAAGTTTTGCACTTTTTCAATTCTTTATATGAACTACCAAAATTGCCCTTCTTTTATTCCCCAATTGACATCCCATGCCACTGTTCTCTCTCTCCACTTTGGACCATTATTATTATTCCTCTGGGCCTCCACTATTAATTTTTGGTTTTAAAAACACTTGGAAAGAAAACTATGGATGACGTGGAGAAAATGTTTGACTTAACCTTACAAAAAACCCTTTTGTGTTTTCCAAAATGTACATATCATCAAACTCTTATTAGGTTACTGTAACGGAGTTATAAATGTCTTGTCTTAATTCCGCCTAGCCGATAACTGTCAATTACCAAACTCTAAATTTTATAGCCTTTTTCATCTCTTTTTTTTTTTTTTGATTGGGTTTTCATCTCCTCTTTTAACATTAGGTTTGGCATGAATAGCCAAACTATAGTTCCTGTGCACACGTGAATAATAAACAATAAGTAATGGATAAGACTGTGTTACACTTAATTACTCCATTGTAATATAATATATATTATTAGTTGAGATGCGGTGGGTCTCAAAAATAAATGTAAGAGAATAATGTTACACTGAAATAACATAGTCAATAACAATAATCACAATCATAAAAATAATGAAATATCTGATCAATTTCATGTGCTAAAAGTTTTTTATTTTATTTTTTTAAAAAAAATGGACCTATTTGCTGAATAATGCCATTTGGCAGTGCACATATTCTATTTCTACCCCCTCAAGGTGGATACTATTTCAGGATACTATTTCAGGAGCTTTTCAACACTAGAATCAGAAACTAATTCTTAGGGCAGAAAAAGAGAAAAGGACACGTACCATTTACGCAGCTTGCCACTTCCCCTGGTAGCAAAGGAGAAATCTGGAACTTCAAAAGGCAAACATAAATACTTTCTGCAACCCAAAAGAAAAAGGAAAAGATAAATAAATAAATATTAGACCCTGGTCGGATATGTGAGATATCATATTTAGACAAGCCCTAATTTCTTGGCAACTTAGCAATACTTCATTGTCCACATTAGATGCATCAAGTGGTCCTACTATTTACCATTGTATGATCCTGAATCCATAATGTTGACAGCAACCATAATCAAAATAAATGTGCTGCACACCAGGTAAACATTGTAACAATACAACTCTCCTACCACCACCTTCCATGTGTCCCAATTTTCCTTTGGCTTTGCAGCCATGCCCTCCATTGATCCTCAACATTAATGCAGTTCTAGAATTTAGAGTCCTTTTGGCTCCCTGGAAATTAATCCTTTACCAGTCAACTAAGACGACCATTTCTCAGCGAAACTAAGAAAGTCCCCTTATTCTAGCTTCTTCAATTGCCGATAAAAGGAATAGTAGAACTAGAAACTGAAAGAATGGATACGGTCAAAGAAAAGCCACCGAGTTATTAAAAAGATGAAAAGGAAATGCTACTAGTAGATTGCCAAGCAATTGAAAAATTCTAAAACAATCAAGAGTGAAACGGCTAACTGAAATGTATGCTTAACGCACCTCAACATCACGATGCAGGAGGCAACGTCATGTAAATCATAACTTGCATGTCTCATTCATATTGCAACTCGACAATTATATTAACGTCAATCAGTGAAACTATACAACATATTAGAAAGGCACAAAGCAAGTCTAATCTATCAAAAAGAGAGAATAGTTATCCGTATTATGAAGTCTACAAAAATGAACAGCACACATTTAAAGAGCAAGACAACAGATATCTTCTCTGAAAGAAGCGGAATCATGTTTATGTGCTCAAAGACTGCAACAATTGGGAAATACACCTGCACAACCTTATAATCCTCAAATAGCCTACTCTAAGACCACCAACTGCAGCTTTTATTTTGGCTGATTGTGGCTCAGGAAGTGGCATGTATGTCTCAGCAACAGAAGCTTGTATCCGATATGGAAAGATGTCTGAAGGATAAACCCCACTGTTTCAGAAACCCAATTGTCAGAATCCAATCATTTCATCACCATAAATCTATACATGCAAATGCAATCCTTATGAGGTGTTGATGTTGAGGAAAAAAAAAAAAAAAGAGGGAAGAGAAGACATCATAAGCAAATTGCAACTTCAATCAACAGGCCAAACATCTAAACTCAACATCTCAAAGCATGATTTAGATGGATGCATTCCATCAATTCTCTTTTTCTGGAACAAGATATTGTTTGCTATAGTTATCAGAAATACTTGCAAGTGCGCAACTAAACCAATTCTAAAAAAAATAACCGTGACTACAGGTAAACCTATTTATTGTTCAAAATAAATAAGCTCAGCAACCCAAATGAGCATTCAAAGTGAGTAGATCCTCACTGTTTCAGCCAGTAAAAAGGCACCTATTCATGCAGAACGTTTAAAAAGTTCAGAAGCAAACAAATAGTCGACCAAACATCTAATTCTTCTAATTTCGATAATATAATCTGATCTTCACTCAGCCTCAGTACAGTGTACATATAATGTGAAAAAGCTGAGCTCCTAGTTTTGGCATGGTTCTTTTAATTTTGTTTCACTGCATGTAAAAATGTTACCATGAATTCATTGCCATTTTCTAGAGCAAACTTTTGCTATGTAGATGATTATTTACTTAGCAATGCTATTACCTGTTGAAAGATAACATATAGAATTGATAATCCAATTCAAAGTTCCAAAATTTCAAACTATATGGCAGATAGCCAACTAGTCCTATCCTACAAGGCATGTCATAAAACTTAGCCTCAGATTAACAGCCATCATGTCCAATGGCATTGGATTGCAAAGTCAGGATAGAGTTCAGGCAAATTGTAATCCCCCCCATCCCAAAATAATAGGCTTGTTTCCCATTTTTGCTTGTCCCATATTACAGACTTTTTTCTCTTTTAAATGTAAAATTTATTGCTCTTTTTTCAATTATACTCTTTTTACTTTACATATTTATTAATAGATACACATTAAATGATATGTAATATTTAATGCTTATGGAAGATGGTAAAGTAAATTTACCATAGATTAACTAATAAAACTACTCATTCTTTAACTGTGTGAAAATAGAAACAAGCCTGTTACCTTGGGATGGATGAAGTATAAAATAAGATTAATTTCTACCTTCTAAGTTCCAAACGTGCCCCGCTAACTACAGTATCTTTCTTCATGTTCTTAACTAGAAGTGGCAATCAGGCCATCTAGTAAAAATGTATAATAATTAAAGTCATAAATTAGAAGGTGCAGATGCACAGGTTTTATCAGTGGTCAATAAACATAAAGTAACATGTCTATATCAGGGACTGCCCTTTCTGGACCGGCTTATGCAATACCAACAAGGATATCAGTTCAAAAGGTCAATCTACGATGCTCTATAGTATCTCAACCATTAAATTGTTTTTCAATCAATCCGAACCATTTAACAAAAGTAAACTTAAGGTTAGGTTTTCTGATCTTTGCTTGTACGCCTATTTTGTGCAAGTGTAATAGAGCATTAGAGCTCTAGAGCGCCTAAGTCTTAGCCTCAGTTCAAAAAATTGTGCAACTAAAATAACCTTTAAGTTGGCAAAACTGTTAGTAATGATGAAAAATAATAGTTTCTGCAAACTTTACCAGTTCAAACATGTCAGGTCAAGAGTCACCGTCACCTTTCTGCCATTGTTAAAATCAAGGAAGGAAAGCTGCAAATCAAGCTGTTCAACTGGAGATGGGAAACACACAAAAAGTAAATGTTAGTTCTGGTCTTCTAGAGCATAAAGCATTAATTAGGAACCAATGACAAAATTCATAAAGACTCAATGAGAAAGATGGAAACAGGAAATGCCAATTGATCTGCACATGAAAGGCAAGAATTAATGCAAACTTTCATTGGCCATGGTCGACGGGGAGAAGAGTCAAGAAATCACATAGCTAATTCAATGGGTTCAGTTAATCTTTCAGGAAAAAGGAGAGACAAAGAAGACTGTAATAGGAGAAACTTTGGAGATCAGAATGTATGTGTTGGCTTTCTTAAGCCTGTATCTAACTCACTCACTCACTCCAATCTCTGCCTTTCACTGAACCATATCAAATTTAAAGAAAGAGAAAAAGACAAAGGAGATAACAGAGAAGAAGGCCAAAATGGATAGTTCAATCCAATTGAAGATCAATATACAGCTATTTTACAAAATAGATCCTACAGTGTTTAATTTGGGATTTTGATGTGATTCCGTCATTCTAATGTCAAAGTTATTAGAAAGTTGAAAATATGTAGAAAAACTGAAAATCCAGTGCCTTTTAGCTTTAACTAAGGCAAACTGTTAAACACCCCTTTCAATGTCTTTTTTTTTTGCCCTGCCCTTACAGTAGTATAATAATTCTCCCTCCTCTTCTCTTTCTTTTCTTCCACTGTATTTTGAAACATCAAAACATAGTGCTGATAATGCATTTTAGCCAAAGGGTAGTGCTAAATGCATAGACAACTAATGAAAAATTTTGAAGAATTCCAAGGGAATTAGTAGTTACCTGAGGAAGATTGAAAGCTAGCCTGGACAAGGTTCCTAATTTCCACTTGTGCTAATTGTACTTCCCCAACCACATCAAGTAGATTATGTAGAAGTGAACAGGTAACCTGCATAATAAAAACAGCTCAGCTCACACCACAAAAAACCTGTATAATTAAAGTTGCGTTCCAATGAACAAAACTACAGATAGGATAAAATAATCAGAGGCTAATTCAGTCAATTCACCCATTACATAACATTATACAAATCATAAAAGTCAAGGGATGAAAACAGACAGACAGACAGATAGAGAGAGAGAGAAAGAGATGTATCTCTTGAACTTAAAGTAGATAAATCTAAACAAAGTAAAGCCAAAACATAAAGATCATAAGCGACTACATATCAATTGCTTGCAAGTCACAACATCTTATTGCACGCATGGGAAGACAAAGATGGACAAAACAAATAAATCTGGTGGTAATCAAACTGGAAGCTTCTCTGTTAAGCAATCAACACAAGATTGCATCTGTGGAGAACATATAGAATAAGCCAAAAAAGAGAATCAAATGCAACAATGGCATCAGTCTTACTTGTGTTTCTTGAGCAAAACTTTTGGACCCAACATGCTTCTTTGTGTTGCTAGTATTCAGAACATAAGCAAATGCCAGGCAAGCATCCATGTTAGGGAAGTTCTAATAACAAGAAAGAAAGAGTTAAACAAATGAGTACAGCAAATGAAACTTATCAAACAGGTGTAATTGTAGATAGCTGATCGACTACATTACCTTCGCAATGTTTAGGTCATTCAATTTATTTGAAACAGATATGCTAGGAATAGGACCATCATTTATCAAAAACCTGCTCTCATTCCAACAAAGAACACATTTAAGGTTGTGTGATGTTTAAAATATACTCTTTTTGTCTCAACTGAAGACAGCATGCCAATAAAGGGAAAAAGGCAAAGAAAAAAAAAGAAGCAACCTTTGGAAGCTTAAGCCACGGTAATTGAGAACGATATTTCTTTTACCATTCTTGCTCCCAAAGTCATCAACTTCCCACAACTGATAAAATAATAGACAAGACATCTCTCTCAATGACATAGGGCATTACATTCCAGATAACAACAATTCTTGTAAAAAAAATATAAACACCTGCAAATCCTCATGTATAAGCCTGCAAGAGGTTTTCTTGTCCAGGTGATCATTTAACAGAACAATAGCCTCAGCAGAGTTCGGCTCGCCTTTCATTTTGCAGTAACTATGAAAAAATTTGGTTAGATTTGTTATTTTTCTATCTAAAGCTTCCAATTCGTTTTTCTTCATGGTAAAAGTTTCCTTGGAAACCTGCACAATAACAAGCATGCACTTCTTTATGAAACATTGAAACTTAAAAAAAACTTGATATTCTCAGGCAGATCTTTGAAGATATACAACAATCAAGACAGATCTGGTAGATGCAGCGTCTAATCAAATACAACAAATATTTGAAGACAAAAACCTGATCATGTATCATATAGAAAGGTTAAGTTAATCTACAGAGTCCAGCATGTAAATTGTCAAGCTATTGCATGTTTGCATGCTCACATTGACGGATCAGAATTCCATCAATAGGTTAAGCGCAAGTGAATTACAGAGACTTAAGAAAGGTGGCACCAATATGGCCATCTCTCTTTGTTCCGTCCTTGTTACAATGCATTAGAAAGCACCAATGCAATTTTGCAAACAAACCCCTCCTAACATGACAGTAATGAATTGAGAGAAACAAGAAAGATTAAAAATCAGGAAAACATGGAAAATATTGGATAAGAACCGCTCACCTTCAGGTTTGAATTGGGGAAAAAATGAATTCTTGGGATTTGGGAAGCCACACACTCATAGCAACTAAAGTTTTAAATCATCAAGTCCTTTCAATATTTTTTCTAAATGCATTCTAAGGGATGACTAATGTAGTTCTAAAAAGGATCAAACAGCTATGAGTGGACAAATTGCAAATTTTTGTTCAACCCATTCTTTCTCCTTTTCTTTTACTTCCTGAAAATGAGTACCCTTGCATTACACATTTTAAGTACAAATTTTCTTTAATGCTGCCATAAATCTATTTTAAGGCAACTGATCAAGTTCATAGAACAATTTAATCAAGTGCATACAACAATTTAACATCATGAAAATGATGTGCATACCTCATCTTTGCTGCACAAACTAACTCTAGACGGATTTGCAAGATTCTCATCAATTGTAGTGCTGTCGCCAATAGGCAAGAGTATGCAATTTCTATTCAGATTCAGCATCTGAGACTTTTGAACTGCAGAGCTCAGTTGTTGTGCTCTTTTCTGCATAAAAGAACAGAGGCAGATGACAAGAGAAATATATAGCTAATAATGTAAAACACGAGAAGAAGGAGAATGAATACCAGCATCCTTTCATGCTTGACAGACATTAATTGCTGCCTTGCCTTTTCATATGCCAACTTATAAAGCAACAGTTTTGTTTCAGCTATTCTGCAACAATAACTCACTGATCAGCATTTCTCATGCTAAATTAATTTGCAAATAATAATATGAAGATCAAATTCACCATTTCCATTAAAGTAGCAATGCAAAGATAAGCAAACACCTGTTATTCCTAACTTCACTTAACTGATCATATATTTTCTGTTGAAAAGACACGAGTACAGTGTTAGAAGAAAAATCATTAGGCTAAATTTGTATTCCCTATAAAAAAAAATGAGACCAAATGCATATTCCCTATAAAAAAGAATGAGAAGTGTCGTGATGTTTATTACTCATTCATCAGACCTGAGACTGTATCTTAAAGCAAAGCATCTCATAGATCTTAATCTTCTGAAGGTGAACCAAAACATCATCCAGCACACCAATCTACAAAACAAAAACAAAAAGATATCAAAAAGAACACATATAAAAGCAACTTAAAGGAAGAGAGGAGTATATGTTACCAATCTTATAGTTAGTTTATCAATTAATGGAGAAAGCAACTGTTGTGTATCTGTCAACAATTTCAGTAAAATCTGCAGCAGACATTAAAGTCAGTGTCTTGAAGACAAATAGTAAAAGTCTACAACAATTCAGAAATATTTTCCTTTTGTGTCGCACCATTATGTGGTGTTTGATTTGATCTCTAATCACTAAGGATTGATTCATCATTTATCATCTTAAAATGGACTGGTTTTCTAAAGAATCACTAAGACTTCTCAGCATCTACTTTCTAGCCTCATAGAGTTTTCTTCATGAAACCACAATATTTAATATCGACATTAGGGTCAATGTCCATGACCAGGTAAACCACCACAGACGAAATAATTCAGCAAACTGGGATTAATTGTCACGTGAGGAACACGGTGAAAAGGGAAAATCAAATACAAGATTTGCACAATTTATCAAAGTCTGCCTTCACAAATTGCAGCAAGTACATCTACACAAACAAAACAGATTAGTAACATATATACATACCTCCCTCCAATGCTTCATTGCTGTGTCACTGCCAGTCATTTTCCTTTTATTGCCACTTCCACTATCACGTTCCAACATTAATTCCAGTTTAGGATTCTGTGTTTTATCGAAGTCTGGGCCCCTTATAATCTTCCTAATTTTATCTGCATGGTTTGCCTCTTCAAGAACTGGTTCCTTGATTCTTCTTTTCCGTACAGAAGAGTTTTCAGTATTTTGTGTAGAATTTTCACTGAATTCCATGCTGCTGTCATCATGATCTGGCCCATTGGAATTGGAGTTCAAAGGCATTATACCCTCAGCCAAGGATTGCACATTCTTGTCATTTGATACAGTGAACAGATCCCTCTTGGAGGGACTCCAAGATAGCTCTTTCTCAAAAAGGCTCTGAGTTAACCAATGCATCCAACTTAGAATGTCAATTTCATGAACATCCAAAGAATGCCAAAACAATTAATAATGCTAACAAAACTCCTAGGGCCTTTATTACCGAATTGAAGTATGAAGCAAAACTATTCATGTGTGTGTGTGGGAGAGAGAGAGAGAGAGAGAGAGAGAGTTGTGACCTTCATATGTGACAGCTCATTCACAATCCTCTTATGAATGTGGGGGGAAGCTGACACGCAAAGAAAAGCTTCATTCCTTTGCATAGGAACTTCCTCACCTGAAAAAATTTGGTCAGTTGCAGTGGAACAATCTTTTTGGGGTTTCCTGAAAGAAACTTTAGGGCATTTCTGGAGTTCCAATAATAGGTAAAGTTTCCAATGCTTGTTGCAAATCAGGAAGATAACTTTGCTTCTCCAAAATGATTAACCTCTAAAAAACAATGGTTAGACTGTGTTCTTCCTTCAGCAAACAAATATTCTAATTCAGTAGTTATTGCAGTAGAATGGTTGTCACTAGTGGCATCACCTATAGAACTCTTATGGGTTAATTATTTTGAGGGTCACTGGACTTCGCTAAAATTACAAAATGGTAACCAAATTTCAATTTGTAATGTTTTGGTAACTAAACATTAATTTTGTTACATCCGGCGGGTATCCTACCGGTTTTAGCTAATGTGGACATCTGAAAAATAATATTCTCAGTATATTTTGTACGCATCAGCTCATTTTTTCCATGTCACACAATAATAATATAAAATATAGGTTACTAAACTTTCATTTTATTACAAAATGGATACTGAACTTTGATTTATTTCTTTTTGGTTACTTGATACTTGAGAATATTTTTTCTCAGATGTCTACATCAATTAAAACCGGTAGGGTACCCGCCGGATGAAACAAAATCAATGTTTAGTTAACAAAAAGTTGCAAATTGAAATTTGGTTACCATTTTGAAATTTAAGCAAAGTTCGGTGACCTCTAAACTAATTAACCCGAACTCTTATCTTGTCTAAGCCCATACTAACAACCTTATCATACTTAAGATCATGAGAAAGAGTACCTGTTTGTGTTGGTGATGACAATGACTTCTGAGCCAAAGCCTTTGCTGGATTCAAAACAAACTTATCAGGTGTATGCGTTTTTGAATCATTTATGTGATCCAGTATGACTTCAGATGCTGGAGAAACAGATCCAAAACCCACCACTGCCCTTTGTGTGCACTTCTCAGGACCCGAAATATCTTGCCTGTCTTTCTTCTGAGACTGAGTGAGCTGAAAAGGTGAAGCCACCTCTGCCATCATTTGATTAGATCCCTCCTTTGGAGGAATATGCATAGGCACCGGAATCAGAGAATCCCCATCTTCCGCAAGGGTTACAGGTCCCTCATTTTTGCTCAAGCAACCATGGTCCATTGAATTCCCAACACCGGGACTGCTCGTGTAATTTGTTCCCTCATGATGTCTATTCTTCTGATCAACGCTAAATAAATGTTTTTCTAAGTTGACAACTGGCACATCCATATTATTGTCCCTAATGCCATTGCAGTTTGTTTCAACGGCAGCATTGAAAGGAGAAGCTGTAGAGGAATGAAGCTTTGATAATCTGCGTTTTGATCTTTCAATTCCATCTTTCAAAGCATAGGCAAGGGGAGAAGGCTCAAAAATCTTGAACCTCGAACCGCTTTTGTGAATAGACAATATGTTTTCACCACTCTTTATATTTTCCTTGCCTAAAAAGGGGCCTGGTTGCTTCGGGGAAGGAGTAACATAAAATAATTGTCTGCTAGATTTAGCAGCACTTAAAAATATTTGCTGCTGCTTAGCAGATGCTGGGGATATGTATCCAACTAGTGGAGATATAAGTTGATCAGAACTCTGATACATGCCGTAATTACCTCTTCTATCTCTAAGAGAGGTTTCTTCCAAGCAGCGCTCAATTGAATTTTCTCTAGATCCATGTTCACATGAATTAAACTGAATTACTTTACCATCCATGCTCAGTGGAGCAACACCACTAATAGCAGGGGAATTCATCCCAATTGCGGCTTTAGAACAGTCATTGTTCATCTGCAATTGGAAAAAAAAAATCTTGGGCCTAAATAACTCCCTTTATTTCCTAAGATAATATATGATGTTCAATAAATGTTCAGGAATATGATTGAATTATATCAGACACTTTCAGCAACATGACAAGAGCTAAACAATGTAACCATATCAGAAAATGCATTGTCGCTATGGCCAGCCGAAAAGAGGTGAGAAAAACAACTTCAGAGAAGTTGCTTCCAGTCAAGTCACATGAATCATCATAGTGAATCATATAACTCTGCAAGCAGCAGATAACTAGGGAGATGGATTGAAAACACATGGCACAATGATACAGCAGCAACAATATCAATTAGACTAAATTGTTACTGCAATACTCCATAATGACAATGCAGAATCATAAAAAGAAAAAAATAAAGATCTTGCTGAGCATCAAATAAACAGAACACGAGCAGCCCAGATTGCTAATCATAAAAGATGAACAAAACCAACTTACTCTAGATAAACCAAAGCATTGTGGAAAATCCAATCTAAGAAAGAAATCTTACCTCACTCTGCTGCTGATTAGGAGTTTCCATTTTCTGGTCGATGGATATGTCAGCTGCCACATGTTCATCTTTGCAGGATAAAAATTTAGGATTAATTTGATCAACATGATCAGTTGACAAAATACCATTTGCCTCATCTAATTCCATGTCAGCTGTTGATAATCCCACAGGAGACACACCTCGACTACAAACATTACCACCTACGCCAGGTGCAGATACTTGCACAGGAGATATGCCTGGATTAGCAGAATTGCCTGTTTCTTTATCTTGGCAATCCCTTTGATCCACATTCTTATTAGACATGAAAATCTCACTCTCCATCAATGATTTTGGATTGGAAGGATCACAAACAGAGACATCATTCAAATTCTTACTGCCTTCTGCCAACAATGCTTCAAGTCTAGGAGATAATTTCCCAAAATCATAATTACGGGGGTTGTCTCCAACAAGACTCATATCATTAGAATCTCCACCACCACTAACTTTCTCAACAGAAAGAGAAAACTGCGGAGCTAGTTTGTTAGACTTTGTGAGAACCATAAAACTCCCTGAATCAGAAGGAGTAGTTACATGAGAAGGTGTTTTCTCTTCAATAAAAGAGTTTCCTCCTGAAGAATCAGACCTCACAAGACTACGAAAATGCATAGAAAAGGCAGTCGAATCCATAGTCACATCATGATTATCATCCGAGGCAGCAGAATCAGATAAAGTTCCACGTCTAATAAAACTGGCAGAAACAGGCCCAAAGAAGTTCTCCTCTGAAATGAGCGAAGAAAAGCTTCAACATTTCTCATGAACAAGCATACTCTAATTCGATCACTAAACCTAAACCTAATTATAAGAATTTTTATTTAATTACGAATGAAAGAAGAAAGTAAAAACGCACCGTCGTTTGAAGTGGCAGAGCCGAGAAGAGTACTGCTACCACCAGGAGAGGGAGACTCAATAGGTCTCAAGAAGGATTTCCTGGCGCTGTCATTATCATCAATTGGAGAAAGAGACATATCTTTGGAATCATCAACATCAGCGAGGTCTCTGAAAAACCCTAACACTTCATTTTCTGCTTCGGAGATATGCCGCTGTTTGTCAGCAGACGATTCAGGAGGCGTTTCAGAGTCCTCATCGTCGCGTTTAAAGATGTGAACGGAGGTTATTTCACGGTCGGCAAAGCTAACGCGCCGGGACCGCTTTTTTCTTAATGCGATTGTTTCTTCGTCTGTAAAGGAATTGCACGGCGGTTCTTCTGACGGATTCCTTTCCATTTTACGGTTTCGTGAAATTAGGGTTTGTTTCGTTTGGTTTGGTTGTTTTAGAATTTAGATTTGCATTTTAATTTTGGAGGATGGAGATGGTAATTGTGTGTGTCTGGGAAGTGAAATGCGTATGATTTGTTTTTGTGCGGGAAAAGTAATGAAAATTTGGAGTTTTGAATCGAGTGTTCTTTTTTTTTTTTCCTCTGTCTCTTTTAAAGAGTTTCCTTATTTGCCCATTAGGGCTGTAATCGAGCCGAGCCGAGCCGAGCCGAGCTTTGAGATGTTCAGGCTCGGTTCATTTACTAAACGAGCCGAGCTCGAGCTCAGGTTTTAGGCTCATTTAGTAAACGAGCCGAGCTCGAGCCGAATACCATTTTGTTCATATAATGTTCACGAGCCTAATCGAGCTTTTATCGAGCCTGATTTTTTATTTTATAAATATTAATTTAAAATACTTTTATTATAAATTATTCTTAAAAAGAAATATTTATAATATAATGCATATAAACTATAATTTAAATATAAAATTTATAAGTATAAGTATAATAATAACTTTTTTAATAGTTAAAAATGTTTATAATTTAAATATATATTGATAAATTCATTTTTACTTCTAAAATTGA
>CANYLF010376627.1:0-10021 GCA_948193215.1 Bocquillonia castaneifolia
AGTCTTTAAGTTCGTCATGAACTTTAGCCACAGAATTAGAGAATGATTTATTCAGTCCTCTTTAAATTTAATAGTGTGTTGCCACTTATGTTAGTGACGGCTTGTCTGTCGCTAATTAGAGACGAACGGTCATCATGTCTTGTTAGCGACGAGGTTTTTAGTGACAGTCATAATCCGTCGCTAACTTAATTAGTGATAGAAAAAGTAGGATTAACAACGAATTTGGGCTGTCGCTAATCCTTTTTTTTTCTTGTAATGGATAAAAACCAGATTAATCACAAAAAAAACTAAAAATAAAAAATTCACCTTTTCAAATTGGTCTAATTAAAATTTTTCGACCAATTAAATTGTGAATCGATTATCTTTGACAATATGAATTTTTTACCCTGAATTATTGTGAAATTGATAAATATATCCGAATTTAGAAGCTGCGTATGGTTGGTATATGACCTTTTCAACTTAAGATAAATATACCTCAAATCAGTTTTTGTCTAATGGGTTAATACAAAAATGACGTCATTTTGTATCAAAACGATACCTTCTTCATTGTTCTCTTCTTCATCTTGGGGTTTATTTTTCTTGAGTCGTAAAGGTCATGTACTAATCATGCATAATTTTCAAACTGAGATATATTTATCCATTTCTCAATATTTTGAAGTGAAAAATAACATTTTGCCATTATCCTTTTTATTCAGTTGTTAATTTGTTTCAATACTGCTTTGTTCAAAATTATCAATGGATTTTCACCTTAGTGTTTAAAAGTCAGAGGGAAAAAAACTGTTTCAAAACCTCTTCATTTTTCTGAAACAAATTTATTTATTCTCTATATATACTTTCAAATGTTTAGGCTGGAAGTCACTCAAAAATAAAGTGTTAAGGTCGAATTGGATTAAGATCAAATTTATTTTATTTTACTATTGTCGTCCACTAACATCTTTAGATCCGTCCACTGTCCTTCAATTTCGGGTAATTTCATTAACAGTTCTCCCATTTTCTTCTATCTTTCAACACCATCCATCAGCTTTTTT
The DNA here is from genome assembly GCA_948193215.1 of Bocquillonia castaneifolia. Lineage (NCBI taxonomy): Eukaryota > Viridiplantae > Streptophyta > Magnoliopsida > Malpighiales > Euphorbiaceae > Bocquillonia > Bocquillonia castaneifolia. The sequence continues at coordinate 1,029 of CANYLF010376627.1, forward strand.
TAACTAGAAAATCCCTCAATTATAGTTTGTAATACAAAAAAGTCTCTGCCATTAATATCCACCAACCACCACCCCTTTAAAAAAATTCACTTTAATGAATTTTGATGTGAAATTTTATATAAAAAAATTGATCTCAAAATTATTTTTTTATTTTTTAATCAAATAAAATTGATAAATTCAATAGAAAATAAAGAAAATATTTAGATTGTCCCGAATTTTGTAAGAGGGTTTGATAAGATTATACTCAATTATTTAGAATATAAGATGGTAAAATTTAATTAATGGTAGTGGATGACACTAATAATGAGAACTTTTATATCACAAACTAATTAAAATTTGAGAGATTTTCTTGTTATAAAAAGTTAAGAAACGGAGGGAAAAGATAGAAAAAAAATTTAGAGGACCATAAATGAAAGTACCCTTACCTATAAAAAAAAGGCCTAATAATAAAATAAATCCAAACCATTTAACGAAATTGCAAATTTAACCAAACCTTTTAATTTTTGCTATTATAAACAAATTGCAAAGGTTTGTTGCAATTTTAACCAAATCTTTATTATGACCAATTAAATCCAAATCTTTTGATTGAAAAGCAATTTTAACCAAAATTTGATAATTTTGGTATGATTTTAAATTGCATTTAAAGTTTATACAATTTCCAAATTGTCATACATATAAATAGACATAAATAAAATTTCATCACATGTATTAAAAATTAAAAATTTGTAATTTTATTTAAAAAATTTGATTGCATTTTAATCAAAATGTTTGGATTTAATTAGTCATTAGTAAAGGTTTGGTTAAAATTGTAATAAACCATTGAAATTTGGTTATAATTACAAAAATTAAAAGGTTTGGTTAAATTTACAATTTCATTCAAAGATTTGAATTTGTTTGACTATTAAGACTAAAAAAAATGAAATTATCCTTCAATTTCATATCAATAATTTCTTTTTGCTTCAACATTATGTTCTCGAAGTCATATCTTATTTTAACATAAGGTTTTTTTTTTTTTTGAGATATTATCTTAACATAAGTTAGACATGTTAACATGAGGTCAAAATTAGACCTTTTTATCCCCTAAAAAAGATTTAGACCTTTTTAGGAACTTTAAATGCCATTTGAGAAAGAAAATATATATAAAGGTTCAATATAACCCTTAGATAAAAGTTGAGGGTCCAATTTGAGTCTTATCCGAATGGAAAAAAATGAGTTGATCAATGGAAAACATCGATTACTAATTTCTTGAGAATGGAAATTGAATAGGGGAGGAATCAGTAAAAGTGGAATTAATGGTGTAAATCGTTGAAAGAAATATTATTTGTTTAATAAAATGTTTAATTAAAAAAAAGGTTGGTATGTGTACACATACCAACTTAAAAGTGAAAGAAGTAAATGTTGTTTATTTAGTAATGAGAGTGAACATTGGAAGAGGTGGGGTGGGTGTAATAAGAATTTAGGTAAAGACGTGGTTAGTGGTTACAGACAAGAAATGATAATAATAACTGAGAGAAGCGAGAGCAGGAGGAGGAGGAGGAGGTGGTGGTGGTGGTGAAAGGCGAGAGCCATGTGCACCGATATGTGCATTTGTGGGCAGTAGTTGGGAGGGAGGGTTTCACAGAAGCGGGAGAAACGCCACGCACGTTCTAACACCTCACAAATTGGGGGGCCCTCTTACAGCTGTTCTAATCTGTACTTGTCTCTGCTTTTCCCTTTTATATGCCCCCCCACTCTTATTTCATTTTTGCTTATTTTTCCTCCCCCCACACCCTTACTTAAATATCCCCAAGTTAAGTACAGATGAATATATAAACAATTCATTAATTAATAATATGACATTCTGCCCCTTTTTTAATCCTCCTTACCATAGTCTTTTTTTTTTTTTTTGCAGAAATCTTACCTTAGTCTTTTGAATTTTACAATTCACTTCTCGCATGTAAATCTCCATCTTTAAAGTTTGTGCCAAATTATAAACACTAATTTAATATATGTCATACATATCTTTATTAATTATAATATTGGAATCAACTTTAATACTAATTTCAATGAAATAGTTCATTAGATAAGAATAATTATATTTTTTATTAAATTAATACGTTTTATTCTACTTTTTTTGATACATACGTTTTTCCAAAATATTTATCTTTCTAAATGGGGAAGTATTAGCTAGAATCGACCACAGACAAATTAAAATCATAGATTTGTACAATGTGATACATGATTTTATTATAAATTAAAATGCTTTCGAAATGAAACAAAATTATATTAACTATAAATAAAATAAAATGTCTTAATCTATAATTTTATATTAAGAAATGAAACAAAATTCTTCAATTTTTAATCTATACATTGACGTTTAAAATTTTTTTAAATCATATACATTAATTAACTATAAATAAAATAAAATATCTTAATCTATAATTTTATATTAAGAAATGAAACAAAATTCTTCAATTTAGAAGTATTTATGTGACAATATCATAAGTTATAATGTTCAAAATCTAAAAGCATGAACAAAAATTATTATGTGAAATATTTTTAAAATTTGGATAAGCTAAACAGTTAATTTAAGCTTTAAAATGAAAATTAAAGATAAAAATAAAATACATTGATTAGAATTTATCAAATATTATAATTTATAAAATATCTCAATTATATAATTCATTACTATTCTACATTAAACAATTATTTGATTTCTTTTAATCTTGATTTTAAAGTTTAATTTTTATCGATTAATTAGGTTATTCAAAACTTTTTTAAAAAAATATTAAGAATTAACGTATAATAATATATTCAAAATTCAAACTTTGCGATAGAATTATAAATATAACTAAAACTATTTTTTTCAAATAGTTAGGACAATGTGTTTTGACGCCAATTGTCCATTAATAATCGGTGAATATTGAATTGTAAAAATTAAAAATACTATGCATGATATATAAAAGAAATTAAAAACACCAAATAAAACTGTAAAAAAAGGTATAATTGATGATTTTTTTTACCATTAAGCCTTTTATAGAGCAAGGGAGGATAAAGTTTTCCTGGTGGGTATATAAGAATGGGTGGAAAAAAAATTGTCTCCGACCAATGTTGTTGGTGTGCTATATATATAGGCGTGGCTATATATAATTGAGGAATGGATATAATTTTTTTTTTTTAAAAAAAGAAAAAAAATCATATGGATGCATAATGTATACTACCTCCGTCCCATAAAAAGAGTCCATAATCCATTTTCACACGGTTTAAAAGATTATTGAATTCTTCTAAATTTAAGTGAAATCTAATATCAATTGACAATTTTACTTTTTTTATAAAAATTATAATTATATTGTTAATTCATTTAAATATTTTGAAATTGTGTAATTATTAAGGGTGATTTTTAAAAAAATAATTAATATACTCTTAATTTTATAAGTGAACACTTTTTATAGGATAAAATAAAAATGAAGAATGAAATTTTTTTGTGGTACGGAGATAATAGCAGATAAGAGAGTAAGAATCTGGGAATGAAGAGGATAGGGTTAAAAAAAAAAAAGGGACAAAGGATTGGAGGCGTTAGGGCGCGTTGGAAGTGGGGAATTAATCAAAGGACCCAATCACATGGAACTTATTTATTAAGTGATATTCAGATGGGGCCGACTGCTTTAACTAAAGTTATCTCTGTGTTTGGGAGCGTCCTTCTGCAATTCTCTCTTCTTCCAATTTATTTATTTAATAATGTACTAGCAATAGTACCACTGCTCAATTAATTAGATGTGTTGGTGTTGGGTTATTTTTTAAACTCTGATCTGGTTAACCAAACTATCACGAGGAGCCTCCACCTCCTGCTGCTCCTCCTGCTCTAGCTATACATAAATTCATACATACATACAATTGCGAATAGGTACTTATTTCATTCATTCAAATGAAGAAATTACCCAATGTTATTGTCAATTAACGTGCAAAGCAAATTAATAATCTGATTTCATCAGCGGAGGCGATGCATTTTTTATTTTAATTTGTTACTTTCTCTCTTTTCTTTTTTTTTAATTTTATTATAAGGACGCCACGTTGTCAATGCAAATGGAGAGTGAGGCTAAATCACCGAACATTATTGAAATTGGTAAACAAAGATTGGGTGCACTGGATTCTTTCTCAGGATGAGGTGATGGGTGTGTACTTGCATTGCGTTGCGAGTGACTGATTGTGTGCCGATCTCTATGGTTTATTTTTATTTTTATTTTTTTTAATTTTATACTACTAATCTAATACACACTCATTCTGTCATAACATAATTTGATAAAAATTGAAAAAATATATATATATATAAATAAATATTTTGCGAGGTTGGATTTTTAACAATTATTAGCTGCAAAGTGAGAGCCGCTGACAACAAAGCATCTTGTTTGTTTAATCATTTCACACATCTATCTCTTTCTCTCTCTTAATCATCATCCTCCTCATAACTCGTCATCTCCATTCATTTCTATCTCTCTCTTACTTTTGCAGCAGTGCAGTGCAGTGCAGTGCAGCTGATGATGATGATGATGATGATGATGATGATGATTATGCCCTCCTTCTCCGCCTCCTCCTCCTGATTCTCCTTTTCTTTTTTCCCCTTCTGTACTTTACTGCTGTCTTCTTATTCTTATTTATTTCTTTACTTTTTTTTTTTTTTTTACAAGGTTGTGCTGTAATTAAAAAAAAAAAACAACCTCAATGAGGCAGGCAGCTAGCACTAACTCATAGGAATTCTTTTTTTTTTTTTTTCTAAATATTATTTTCCAGTTGTTGTTGTCTGCTCTTTTTTCCCTTTCCTTTTTTAATCTTTTACCAAACCAAACTTCCTTCAGCAGTACTCTCTCATCGATCTGAGTATGCATTTGAAGAGAGCAGTGAATAGGTTATTATAATTAAGAAGCCCATTTTTATCTGTTATAGTAGATGAAGCAACACCTCCAACACAGAAATACAAATACTAGTTGTGGGAGCTGAAGTGTTAATATAATTATATATATATATATATCCATCCAACCAAAAGATGCAGCAAGGAGTAGGGGATCCCATTCAATCCCAATATGAAGTTGAAGGCGTTCAGTCTCAACAGCCGCAACAGATTGCAGAAGAGGCCTCACCCATTAGCAGCCGACCTCCTGCCACCGGAAATTTGGACGACTTTATGAGGCTTTCAGCAGGAGCGGATGAGGATGAATTATTAACAGATCGAGGAGCAACCACCGGTACTAGGTGGCCTCGTCAAGAAACGCTTGCTCTTCTTCAAATTAGGTCTGATATGGATGCCACTTTTCGAGATGCCACCGTCAAGGGTCCACTCTGGGAAGATGTGTCCAGGTTTTTTTTTTTTTTTTTTTTTAAAATTTTTCAGATTCATGCTTCTTCTCCATCCATTACTCATCTATATATTTTGGCTTTCACTATATTATACTATATTATATGTATGGATATTAATTAATATAAGTACTAAGAAACTAGACTCCACCTTCAGCTGCATGAATTCTAGCCAATCTTTTTTTTTCTTCTTCTCTTATTGTTTGTTATTTTTACCATTTATTTGTTTTTACTTGCAACGGAAAGATTGAAAATCCCAAGGCGAATAGGAATTCCCATTTTGTTTCTATCGTATTGTATTGACCCAAAAATAAATAATTTTCCTTTTTATTTTATTCCTCTGTATGGATATGGAGTTATTAAAAGATTAGGTAATTAATTGGTATAGGACACGGACAAGAGAGGCGTGTGGGCCTCCAACTGAATAAAGCCTTCCTGATAAGATCGTTGTATATCGGTGGATTGCAGGAAGCTAGCGGAGCTGGGATACAAGAGAAGCGCCAAGAAGTGCAAAGAAAAATTTGAGAATGTTCACAAATATTACAAACGCACCAAGGAAGGGCGAGGGGGTCGTCAAGATGGGAAAAGCTACAGGTTTTTCTCCCAGCTAGAGGCTCTCCATAGCTCTAATATTAATGCTTCTTCAACTTCAACTTCAACTTCAACTGTTAATGTTGTCGCAACCTCTCAACCAACCGCCACCGCCACCGCCACCTTAGATGTTTCTCCTGTTTCTATTGGTATCCCCATGCCAGCTGTCCCATCTGTTAGAATTAATCCACCACCTTCAACTCTCCCCATCCTCCCTCCTGTTTTGCCTCAACCTCCATCTCCACTTGCAGGAATCAGCTTTTCCTCAACTTCAGATGGTTCTTCTTCTTCTCCAAGCACTAATAAAGAAGGTGATACTGCAGCAGGCACTAGCCGCAAACGTAAAAGACATTCTTCTCAAGCAACCACCCATAGGATGATGGAGTTCTTTGAGGGACTCATGAAACATGTTATGCAGAAGCAAGAAGCCATGCAACAAAAATTCTTGGACGCCATAGAAGAGAGAGAACATGACCGTATGGTTAGAGAAGAAGCCTGGAAAAGGCAGGAAATCGCCAGACTGAGTCGCGAGCATGAGCTTATGGCTCAGGAGAGGGCCATTTCTGCTTCTAGAGATGCTTCCATTCTAACCTTCCTACAGAAGATTACTGGCCAAACCATCCATTTGCCTGCAGTAATCCAACAACCGCAACCTCTGCCCTTCCCACCCGTACTCTCAGTCCAACAGCCACCTCCGCCGCCCCCACAACAGCAACAAGCTTCCATTTATCCGGAAGTTGCAATTGCCGTCCCAGAAGAGGTAACTCCGCATGAGATTGGGAGCTTCGAACCTAGCTCTTCAACTTCAAGTAGATGGCCAAAAGCAGAAGTACTGGCTCTAATAAAGTTGAGGAGTGGGCTTGAATCAAGATACGAGGAGGCGGGGCCCAAGGGCCCACTTTGGGAAGAAATCTCGGCAGGGATGCAGCGGATGGGCTACAATAGAAGTTCAAAGAGATGCAAGGAAAAATGGGAAAACATCAACAAGTACTTCAAGAAGGTCAAGGAAAGTAATAAGAAACGTCCTCAAGATTCCAAGACCTGCCCCTATTTTCAGGAACTGGATGCCCTTTACAGGAAAAAGATAACTAGCCCTAGTTTGTTTGCCAACCCGATCAATAGGCAGCAGGAGAGCACAAAGCCGGATGATAGCTCTGAGGTCTCACCGACAATACCGGCACAGGTACCGCCTTCTCAACCACAAACCAAAAGTGGCGGTGGTTTGCCTGTCAGTCTCTTTGAAGAAGGAAATGGAGGCGCAGGAAAGAAGGTAATTCTTCTTGTTCTTTTTCTTCTTTTTTTCCCCCTTATTTATGTATGTCACTGCAGTTTAATTAGGTAGTTGACTAAACGTTCACATATTTGATGCGCACTGATTATTTTTTTCATATTGAAGCCAGAAGACATCGTGAAGGAGTTCATAAAACTGCAGGGTTCTCAGAAGGAACAAGAACAGTTAATGATGGTGCATGGCTATGAGAAAATGCAGAAGGATGATGACAGTGACGTGGATCACGAGGGTGTTGACGACGATACGGAAGAAGATGATCTTGAAGACCAAGACGAAGATCAATATGAAGATGAAGATGAAGATGAAGATGATGTTGATGAACTACAAGAGACGAGGATGGCATACAAAATACAATTTAAGAGGCAGAACGCTGGCGCCTCTAATGGGGCAGGGAACGGGGCGCCCTCCTTTTTTGCAATGGTCCAATAGCCACACTCACATCCTCAAATATGTACCTATATGTTCAGAAGCTCAAACAAGAAGATATCTAACGTCATTCAACTTAAAAAGCCTGACAACCTCATTCTTTCACCCTTTTTCTCTTAAGAAAAAAAAATTTCCTTACCTTTTCCTTCCATTGCCTCTCATCCTGAAAATTTCAACATCATTCTGTTATCCACCTCTTTTTTTTTTCTTTTTTTCTTTTTAAATTTCTCTTCACCGCAACACTTCACTAAGATGGAAAGTCATTTGTATGACAATTTACTTGCGTTACGTCTTCGATTTATTGATTAACTTGTTGTTGAATAAAGGATGTTTTAAAGGGATATATACAAGAAGAGGATTGATTTAAGGAAGACCAAATAAGCTTGCCTGGCAGCAGCAGCAGCAGAAGAAGAATAAACAGCATCATTAAGAGAGGCGTAAACAAGCCATGGCAGGAAGAGAGGAAATGAAAATGACGAAGCTGGCAGCAAGCTAGCGTCTAGTCAGAAGCAATGTTAGTATGTCTTTGATTATATCTATCTTTGAGTGATTCGAAATATTCTTGAAAAAGTCCGAGTAAATTGGTTATTGAAATTGTAATCGAGCCCTCTTATAACATGCATTCTTTCTTTTCTTTTAATAATAATAATAATAAATATAATAGTCTTGGTTTTCTATCATCAAATTAAAGAAATCTAGGTTACTAACCTTAGACTAAGTTACAAATTAAATGCTTACCGAATTTTAATTTAATTCTTTTTAGTCATTTAATTTTGATTTTTATATAATGAAAAGTCGTTAGTCGAAATTGATATTTTTTACAGGTGAAAAATAATTTTTTAAAATATTATTTCATATTATTTAACATTAATATGCTTGATATTCACTTATTTTATATAATTTTATATTATATAACACTAATATGTTAAATAAAATAATTAAAAAATAATTAAAAGATATTTATTTTTTATCTGGTATGTTATAAAAAAATGTGTTAATTATGATTGGTGACTTTTTATTTTATAAAAATTAAAGTTCAATAATAAAAAAGAAATAAATTAAAATTTGATAATTATTTTAAAATGTGTTAATTGTTTTAATTACCAATAAATTTTACATTCCTTAACCTATTACTCATCACACACAGATTCGTTTGCCCCAATATTCTCTTGCTATTAGAGTCTTTTTATGTCGATATTGATCAACGTGATTCATCAACATGAGAATCATGTAAAGTTAATAATTACTGAGACTTAATTAAAAATGTAAATTTTAAATTTTAAAAATCGAGCACTATAATACTTCATACGTTAATTTAAAATTCAAACTTTTTATGGGTAGTGATGGAGTCGGCCTA
>CANYLF010376638.1:0-10385 GCA_948193215.1 Bocquillonia castaneifolia
AGCTTGTTCACGAGCTTTTAAACGAACAAGCTCACGAACTCCTTATCGAGCTGTTCACGAACATAAACGAGCCGAACATCTTAGTGTTCAAGCTCGGCTCGTTTAACTAAACGAATAAAAAATTGAGCTCGAGCTCGGTTCATTTAGTTCACGAACGAGCTCAAGCCGAGCTCATTACTGAGCTGAACACCGAGCTGCTCATGAGCGGCTCGGTTCATTTACAGCCCTACTAGCAGTTAACAAATTTACTGAACTACCCGTATCTATTAACATGTTTTTTATATTCTAGTTGTTGAACACTCCTTCAATTACTAATGCATCTTCATGTCTGCTTATGGGAGGTTCCCTCTGGTCAGCAACCGAGAAAGTCACTGATGGCCCACGCGGTGCCCTTGGTAGCCCTGATATTTCCCTTGGGGTTCTTCTGAAGTGATATGGAGCGCCCCTCTATGGTCCACCTCTGCCTCTAGTTACCGGCACGGGAGCTACTTCGAATACCTGCTCTCTGGCTCTGTGCATCCTAATTCTCCCTGAATCACCTCCTAAAATGACTTCATAAAAACCTGCATATTCCCTCTGTATTACCTCTAGGCCTTTTAGTGGTTCAGGTCTTTTTTTCCCCTTCTTTTCTGCCCTCTTGATTTTCCCTTACGAACCTTTCTAAGGCGCCTCTTTCCACCAGTCTTTCAATTTCATCTTTCAAATGATGACATGCCTCTATGTCATGACCCATATCCCTGTGGAATTTACAGAATCTGTCTTTATTTTTCCTGCCCTCCTTGTCCTCAGCTAACTTCTTTAGCCACATAATTTTCTCATTGGATTCCTTTTTAACCTACATGAGAATATTTGATATGGAATCATTTAAGGGAGTAAAATTTCTTCCACGATCCTCCTTCTTTAGTGTAAGACTCATGGGCCTCTGTCCTCTCTGCCTTGGTGATCTACTCCTTGGGGAGCGAGGTGACCTATCTCTGTAGTGACCCATTGTTTCATTTATCAGCATTGCTTTTCCTTTGGTTAGTGTCCTTAACCTGAGTTCGTTCTCTTATCACCTGATGTGTCTTTGTGCGATTTTCATCAGGGCCACCTGTGACTTTAGGTCCTCTCGTAAAATCTCCCTTCTCAATTCTCTGCACGTAGTGCCTTTCATTAAAGTTGTCTGTGCCATCTCCATGTTAAGGCCTACCACTATCGTGGCATTTTCATTGAACCTCTTAACATAATCTCTAAGGCTCTCATTTTCACCCTCCATCAAGCTGAAAAGATCTGATGACTTCATCCCCTATGTTATTAATGTGACAAACCTTGACTGGAACTCTGACGCCAAGTCAGAGAAGCATGTGATGGAATTTGGAGCTAAACTTTTATACCAAAACTGGGCCGCTTTAGTCAAGGTGGTAGGGAAAAGTTTGCACATTATATGGTCTTCTCAAGTGTGCACTTGTATAGTAGTGTAGAACTTATACATAAGGCTCTTCGGACACTCCTTCCCATTATATGAATCCAGGTTTGGGGTTTTCCATCTAGCTGGTAATGGTGCTTCAGTCACTACCTCCACCAATGGGGAGTGCACTTTCCTGGCGAAATCCTTCCCTGCTGTCCTCATGCCATATTTTTCCATGACACCCTTTATCATCACCTCTAAACTGCTCTCTTCCTTTCCCACTGGCTTCCCCCTCTATCTATTGAGTGCTACCTGTGGGAGTTTTAGAGCTACTCCCAGCTTTCAATTTTTTCAACATCCTTTGGAAGTCGCCCAAGGTTTGGGTTAAGTCCCCTTCCTGGTTTGGGGGTGTCTTGCCTCCGCTTCCCATGAAGTCATGAATGATTTGCTTATCATTATTCTGCTGATCACCCTGATCCTAAACCTGCTCGTCTTCCCTTTGGATCTTTACCAATGGCACTTTCAAATCAGGGAATAAATTGAATCCATGATTTCGATGTTTTGTCATTGTGAAAAGGGAAGAACATGAAAGCGAGTGCTCCATGCTCATCGTACCAATTAACATAATCTGGATCAAATTATTTTCCTCTTGAATGCTCCTAAACTATATTCACCAGAAAAGAAACGTCAGTTGGATTGCTTTTAATAACCCCTTCAAAGCTCAAGTTAGTTTTTGTCTAAGAGATAAGTCAAAAGTTAATGAAGTAATTGAATTGAAGTCTACTACTTGTTTTAAAGTTGTTATATATCCATTAAATATGTTGCCATTTTAGATCCCTAAAAATATGGTAAGATATCTGCATTGCTAGTTGTACGTGATAATGCTTCCTTTAACATTGGAGATTCTGGAAAGCGTGATATCATCCACTACGTCCACTTAAATTCTGGTATTTCCTTCTTGAAAACTAGGGATATCTTAAATGCGGATCCTAGATTCTCACTTGATAAGTTTCCTAAGGAACATTCCCAAGGCTAATGAAACTCACTTGATCCCATAAGCGATTTCCATAGAGATATGCCCTATGGGACTTGACAAATTCAAACAGATCCGTATCAGTAATGATTTTAATGGATCGTTAACCTTATAATTTCTAAGGAATCCACAGTGCAAAGGAGCTGAGAATTCTAATCCAATGACTTAATGTTAGCTTTTAATGTGTTATCTCGGTTCATGGATCAACTAAGCCAGGTTCAAACTTTAATTTTTTAAGTCTTGACAAAAGGCATATTTTTACCCATAAATTTTCACAATTTTATTTAATATACCTCTAAACTTTATTTTTATCTATCAAGCTCTCAAACTTACATTTTTCATAACATTTAAACACTTTTTACCACGTGTCAGGTGCATATAATTCCACGTTAGCATATCTTTCACTACATGTGAAGCTGACACTTGATAAAAAAAATGTTTAAATGTTATGAAAAATGCAAGTTTAAGGGCTTGAGAGACTAAAAGTCAGGTTTAAGAGCATGTAAGATAAAATTGTGAAAGTTCGAGGACACAAATATATGTTTACCTTAAGTCTTTAAGTAAATTAGTTGAGAATGAGTCAAATACCATTATATTCACATAGTTCATGAGCTCAATCAAGTTTTATCAATTTTAATTTTTTTATTCATTCATATAAACTAAATGTACTTTCATTATAAAATTAGTTTTTTCCTCACGTGCATTCCACGTGGTGCTCGTTATCGATATAATTATGTTATCAAATCATTTTTTTACTTTTTAAGTTAAACTATATTACTTGATTACCAATGAATTATAGTAAAAAAATAAAAATTTATATACCTTTTTAATATTAAGTCTTCAATCTTCAATTTATGAGTTTTAATTTTAGGTCTTCAATCTTTAATCCATACTTCAATAGTTTGAATGATGAAAAATTCCGTAAAATTTTCATCAATTTTTTTAGATAGAGAAGAATAACCATTTTTCAGTTTTAATTTTGATATATTTATGCATCTCAAGATCTAATTACAGCTTCCCAAAAGTCCTAGAAGGATTAAAACTTATTGCGATTAATTACATGTAGCCTTTTAAAATTTAGATTTCGACCAAGACTGCATATCACATAACTTCTGATTTATGACTCACTTTGCAATTAAATGGCCACAACTTATTCATGAAAGTTATAGATCTCAATTTTCTCTTGAATTTAGGCTTCTGAATCACTAAATCTGAGTCTTATAGCTCAAGTTATAGCTTGTCAAATAAGATAGGCTTTCGACTTGCAAATTTCACATTAAAACTTAATATAAGTATGAGTTTAATTTAAATAAACTAATTAATCATTAATTCTACTCTAAATATAAACTCGAATTTAAGTTAAATAAACTAATTAATCACTAATTCTACTCTAATAATAATCTAAGTTGATTACTAAATATACTTTAAATAATTAGTTGATGGCTGTATAAAAAGAAAATTTAAACTAATAAAAAATAAAGACTTCACGGCTAAAAAAATAAAAAAAATTTATATACATTTTTAAGTTTAGGTTTTCAATCGATACTTTAATAGTTTCAATGATAAAGAAATTTGTGAAATTAGATTCATTGTTTTTTATGAATGAAAGAGAAAATGTAATTAATCTTGAATTCATTGAGTTTTCTTATTCACATTAAAATTCTTTAAATTTTCTTATTTATTTTTAGAGGGAGAAAAGAAAGATTAATTTTCCAGCCTTGGTTTCTATATATTTATAGTGCTTAAACCCTAACTAAGACTGCGCACAAATTCTAGAATGATTAAGACTTATTTTAATTAATTCTAAATACTAATTCCTTATAAAATTCGGATTTCCCCTAAGACTGCATAGAGCATCTGACTTGCGACTCAATTTTCGGATATCTATAGTCTTCAAACGGGCATAATTTCTTCACAAAAGTTGTAGCTCTCGATTTTCTCTTGAATTTAGGCGTTTGAATCACCCAATTTCGAGTTTTCTAGCCCAAGTTATGGCCTGTTGAAATTCCTGTACTCTCAGACTGCGAATTTTATGCTAAAAATCTGAATTTCTTAAGAAAAAACAAACGATTAATATAAATCTAAAATTAATTCGTAAAATAAAGTGAATTTCAATAAATATATAATTTTATATCTTTTAATCCTAATAATATATATGTATAATTTCAATAATTTATAATTTTATGATTAAATTTAACTCAATCCATATAGTACATGGATTTATATATTTTTTTCAATTATTATGTTTTTAATATATATTTGAAGTTTTAATTATGAATATTTTTAAATCTTAATTGGCTAAGGATTTGATTTTTTTATTAAATTTAACTCAATCCATATATTACATTGATTTATATATTTTTTTCAATTATTATGTTTTTAATATATATTTGAAATTTAAATTATTAATATTTTTAAATCCTAATTAGCTAAGGATTTATTTTTTATTAATAAATAAATATATCCTAATTCTAATTGGTTAATGAATTGCATATTTGTTATTAATTAATTAAAATAATTATTAAATTACTATTTAAACCTTCATTAAAATCTTTCAATAAACTAAATAGGGAATGACAAGGGGGTTAATTTGCATGTTCCCCCTTCACACTTTTATATATGTTATAGATTATTTAAAATAATATTTTAAAATAATTAAATAAACATGAAATTGTGATTGTAATCGTAATAATAACTATTTTTAATAATTAAACAAGTTTATAAATTTGTTTTTTGTTCATAAATTTATTTTTATACATAGAATAGAAAATTATATAAATTTAACATTTAACATCCCGATTTGTCATTCGGATCTGAAAATTTTTCAATCTTTTCAATCCCAGATTCCTCATCCGTGCTCAGTGCTCACCCCTGGTTCGCATCAGGGGCTAAGAAACAACCAGGAATCTGTCTGCCACAAAAAGAGATCCACAAGCCAACACAAAATGATTGCATATTCAAAAATTTTGCACTTTCAAAAGCTCATCAGATCATCATCTGAAATAAGGGAAATTCTAGAGTAATTTTATTTCATTCAATAGTTTTTGTTTTTGTTTTTTTTTTTGATAAGTATCATTCAATAGTTATCACCATGAGAAATTAAAATCATTATTTAAAAAAAATTATAGAACGAAGGTTCAGTTAAGAAAAAAAAAACCAAAGAATGAAACCTTGAACTGAACTAAAACCGCATTATTGTACAAACAAATAATGCAAATTTATACCAATTTGCTTCAGAACAAAATTTCAGGAAAAGGTTAATAAATGAGGAGTACAACTAAACTAGAAATCACGTGCATAGTTTCAACTTCTTGAAAAAGGAAGCCACAAGAGATTTAGGATAAGGTTTGGTTGCAAGACATGTTGGAATATTTTCAGGTTGTTCAATCCACAGCTTGTGAACAATCCCTCCAACTTTTAGCTTCTCTGACAAATTTAACATCTGTACTTCACCTTTTACTTCAAGAGTAACCTTAACACACCACAAATCAACCAAACCAAATGAAATAGTATCAATCAAACATTTTTTTTAAAAAAATATTAATAATTAAATTTCATTCGTTCATATTTTTAAAAAGATTTATAACAGACCTTGTGCATACAATCAATGTTTTGAGGGCTGCAATACTGAAGAGTGTGAGGATCTTCCTTATTTTCCCAAATTGCAGAGACAGAGGCATGGCATCCTTGTGTAACCAGGCTTCCCATCGGCCACGTGTCTATTAGGTCTCTTCTCAGCACCACATACTGTACCAATACAACCTCAGACGGAATCTCTCCCTTAGCCCCATCATTCGGTGAATTGCTAGCCACCTCCGCCTCAGAGTTCCCCTGACTCATTGAGTTCGGTCTCATCAGAGTTGTGAGACGACGCGAAAGGAAGGTTAGATCTTTAATCCTATTATTTCTGCAACTGTAAGTCGTGTTGCGAGAAAAGCAGAGACTGAAATGACACGGTGAGATGAGAATCGTCATTATAATAAAGTAACCTGTAGTATTACAGTAAATTCTGTCATGCTTTCATGGCCTGGATCTAAGAAAGTATCTGGTTATCTTTGCAGTGAAATTGTCACTAATAGTGAAGCTAGTTGATCAGATGAGTAATGTATCAAGAACTGAACCAATCGGATTCCTTATTGACTTAACAGAACCAAAAAAATGACCTAAAGGATCAGCCACTGTAAAATAAATTGAAACGCTGGTAAGCACTAAGAAAAGCATAATTATCATTTTCTAATTTTCAAATGATATTAGAAATGAATTCAACACAATGAAGGATCATCATCTACCGAGAAACATAAATATATATTTTTAACAGTAAGACTATGCCACTAAAACTTTACTAATAAGACAGATCCCAATCTATTCCACTACAGCAGACACATTATTGCATTGCTTTCATTAAAGGTTACCATAAAAAATGATATGAATGTGTCATTGCAGATTCAGCTACATACACAATCAGAAGTAAAATTCAAAATTCATAAAAGTTCTTAACAACTTCAGGTTATAAAAAGAAACACCTAATGGTATATTTGTGTTTAGGTCAAATATCAGAAACAATTAGAAAACCAATTGATAAAACAATAAACTGATTTAGAATAACCAGACTAAAAAAATTAGTGTAGTGATATGAAATACAGGATTAAAACATTGACCGCCATATAACAATCAAAACAATTGTTGTTTGGCTGCGGAGAAAAATGCTGCAAAAGAGAGATGAGAGATAGAGAGTGTAATTCTCCATCTATTTTGAGAGTATCCAAACAAATCCTAAATAGATAGACAGAAAACAAACCTTACAGCAATCAGATAACCCACTATGAATTTCGCTGAGAAATCGAAATGAGGAATTCAGAGAGAGTTCGAAGTTGGGAACTATTTATTTTTAATTGTTTAGAATATAATTTATCCAAAAAAATAATAGTAATAAAAAGGTTTCTAATAGTATTTCTAGCCACCTACTGGCAGAAATATGAAGGCCTTGGCCCAAGGCCCAATATAAACCCAATACAAAGGAGATAAACGGCAATCAATCCAAAGAGCGGTGACTTGTTATCCAATGACGATCACATTGGCTCTTGCTAATGCTCATCCTCTTCCCTTCTCTGCTTGTTGCCCCCTGAGTGTGACATCCCCCAATCCCTCTGTCAAATTCAAACTTAGAGCATCATCTTCCTCTACGCAGCAACCACTCTCTTCCAATCCAATTTTTTCCATACGGAAAACCGGAGTCATTGTCATTGGAGCTGGCCTTGCCGGTCTAGCAGCTGCTACCCGGCTCAACTCTCAGAACATTCCCTTCCTTCTTCTGGAAGCTTCTGATGGAGTTGGTGGTCGCGTTAGAACGGACGTCGTTGACGGCTTTCTCCTCGACAGAGGCTTTCAAATCTTCATTACTGCATATCCTGAGGCTCAGAAACTCCTTGATTATCAAGCACTCGATTTACAGAAATTTTATTCTGGTGCAAAGATTTATTTTGATGGTGGATTTTATACAGTTGCTGATCCTTTACGTCATTTTCTGGATTCTGTTAAGTCGTTAACGAATCCGATTGGTTCAGTTCTTGATAAATTACTCATCGGATCCACTAGGCTTCAGGTATTAGCGAAATCAGATAATGAAATACTTTCTGCTGACGAGGTTACCACCATTGACCTGCTGAAGAACGTTGGATTTTCAGATTCCATCATCTGCAGGTTTTTCAGGCCATTCTTTGGCGGGATATTCTTCGACAGAGAGCTTCAAACTACGTCCAGATTGTTCGATTTCATCTTTAAATGTCTTGCTGTCGGAGAAAATACACTTCCAGCTAAAGGAATCGGCGCCATTCCTAACCAGCTGGCAGCTAAATTGCCTTCTGGTTCCATTCTCTTGAATACAGGGGTAGCTTCTATTGAGTTTGAAAATGGCAGTCCCAGTGTCAGATTGGAAAATGGAGAGATTTTACAGAGTGAGATTGGAGTAATTCTGGCCGTTGATGAACCAGAAGTGGACAGGCTTCTGGCGGGAAGGAACGTTAAACCGGTTCAGAGAAAACCTAATCGGAGTACAGTTTGCGTTTATTTTTGGTCGGATTCAGAAAAGATTCCAGTCCAGGACCCGGCTCTGTTTCTGAATGGTTCGGGTAAAGGGATTGTAAACAACATGTTCTTCGCTACTAATGTGGCTCCATCATATGGCCCACCTGGAAAAGCATTAGTATCAGTGTCGTTGATTGGATTGTTTGAGGATGTTTCTGATAATGATCTAACGGCTCAGATTGTGGAGGAGCTGTCCGGTTGGTTTGGGAGTTCGATAGTGAAATCATGGAAATATTTGAGAACCTATAGGATAGGGTTCGCCCAACCGAACCAATGTCCTCCCACTGATTTGATGAAAAAATCAAGAGTTGGATCTGGTTTATATTTATGTGGTGATTATATGACTTCTGCTACTTTTGATGGTGCTTTGGTTTCGGGGAGAAAAGCAGTTGACGCTTTATTAGCAGATAGAGCACTAACTCGAGTTTAATTATTTTAATTAATATTTATTTAACGGTTATTAACTCTTTTATTTTTTTTCCTTTTGTCCTTTTGAGTTAGTATTCATATATTTTGTTGTAAGGTTAAGAAATTCATACGTTTGTATCAAGTAAATACTTGCAATTTTCTTTCTGACAAGTGTAGCTATGCGTATATCACTTATTGAATTGTATGCAATTTCCTTTTCAGTATGGTGTAGTGAGCCACGGTTAAATTGAAAATTTTATAAGTTAAAGTTCCATGGGGATTTAAAACCGAACTAAATATGAAAGAAAATTTTAATTCTATTATGAATTAAAGTTGAACTTTAAAGATAACACTTTGAATCTTTTTTGCCGGTTGGGTTGGTATTTATATCTTTTTTTGTAAAGTTTATAAAAATATGAAATTCAAATACAGTAAAACCTCCATGCAGTCATAATGTTGAAACGCTATAAATTTTATTACTATGAAGAGGTTATAACTTAATAAATTTTTGGTTAAAAAATTATTTTGTATTATATTAATTTTTATAATTACTTGTAAAAGGATATGTAATATTTTAAACTTGTTAATTATTAAAATATCTAAAATTATGATATATGATTAAAAAATATTTTTTTAAATGGTGATTGTTATAAATATTTTATTTAAATTAAATATCCAATCAATTAGTAGTAGATTAATAATTGATAGATAGTAGATGTCTATCAAATGTGAAGAGCCGCAATTGCAATAGTAAAGTCGTAATTTTAACAATACTGCCGCAATGGTAACAGTACAGTCGTAATGATAACAGTACATTCTCAATAGTAATAGTCTCCATTTCTTTTTCTATAAATAGACAGGAAATGTAAGAAGGAAATTAAATTAAATTCCATTCTATTCTAGAGAGAGAAAGTTTGCTAAAAATAATATTGAAATTCTCTTTTTAATTTTATAGTTTTTAATTATTGTGTTTCTCTTCTTAATTATTGTGTTCTTATTTTACATATTTTTC
Source organism: Bocquillonia castaneifolia (assembly GCA_948193215.1). Classification (NCBI taxonomy): domain Eukaryota; kingdom Viridiplantae; phylum Streptophyta; class Magnoliopsida; order Malpighiales; family Euphorbiaceae; genus Bocquillonia; species Bocquillonia castaneifolia. Next base: position 9,925 of record CANYLF010376638.1, read on the forward strand.
TAATAAGAAAATATTTGTAGTGTCTTTTTCTGAAGGAAAAAAAAAAAGAAAGAGGAGAGCGCGTGAGATAAAACATAGAGAGGGATGAGAGTTGTTGTCAACACTTGAGTTCAGGAACGATGGTTGTGGAGTTAGTGAGTCGAGTTCTCAAAACACAAATGTACTAATACTCTCACATTCCTAAAAGGCATACAAGTTTTTTTAAACCATTAATTATCAAATCTAGTCATACCTTTAAATTGTATCAATTTGATACAACATTTTTACACGTTGTTTCAATTTTAATCAATCTGAAATGATGTATGTCATTGATAATGTGCCATGTAATACTGATGACATGTCCAATTTTTTTAGCCACAACTTTCGGAAACTTATCAATTTTAGTCACATCTTTTAAATTTTATCACTTTTGTCTAGTTGGCAAGTAAGAGTATGTGGCTCTTACACACGTGGCATATGAC